>VRLP01004778.1:0-10000 GCA_009660295.1 Lophius piscatorius
TGTGTGAACCTGGACTGCTTCACTGTATGAACCTGGACTGTTTCACTGTATGAACCTGGACTGTTTCTCTGTGTGAACCTGGACTGCTTCACTGTATGAACCTGGACTGCTTCACTTCATGAACCTTGAATGTTTCACTGTGTGAACCTGGACTGTTTCTCTGTGTGAACCTGGACTGTTTCACTGTGTGAACCTGGACTGTTTCACTGTGTGAGCCTGGACTGTTTCTCTGTGTGAACCTGGACTGCTTCACTGTATGAACCTGGACTGCTTCACTTCATGAACCTTGAATGTTTCACTGTGTGAACCTGGACTGTTTCTCTGTGTGAACCTGGACTGTTTCACTGTGTGAACCTGGACTGTTTCACTGTGTGAGCCTGGACTGTTTCTCTGTGTGAACCTGGACTGCTTCACTGTATGAACCTGGACTGCTTCACTTCATGAACCTTGAATGTTTCACTGTGTGAACCTGGACTGTTTCACTGTATGAACCTGGACTGATTCACTGGATGAACCCGTTCCTACATCGTCGTTTTATACAAAACTGTAAAGTATGTAAAAGGGGGCAGGGATCCAGAAAACAAATCTAAACCCTCAAATTGAATCATGATAACTTTTCCAAAAATGAGACCCTCATCATTCCAATAATCTCTCTTTCATAATAATGTAAGATATATGGAAATATAGAAATATGTATTATTACAGAAAAACCCATTAACTGCCTAATGAATGTGTTATTAACGATTAATGACGTCAGTGGAGACACAACAAGCAGTCAGGTGACGTCATATACCCACAGGCCTGAGCTCTACATGCATATTACTAACATCTCGCCACATCTGACGTCATCGCCTTTCAAACGCGTGTATCCATGCGTGCATGTCCTCACCCGGTCCCACAGTCTATCACGCAGGGGGGGAGCTGCATGTTGTGGTTGTGCTGGGTCCAGCTGATCCGGCCCGCGGAGCGGACGGTGTTCGGTTTGTTGTGACCGGCGAGCGCGAGGCAGAGTTTGATGACAGACAGAGAGACAGAGAGAGAGAGAGAGTGGACCGCCCCCCCCTCCCTCCCCCTCTATCTGTCAGTAGTTCCGGGTCGGAGGGAAGGATGGAGAAAATAGAAACACATCTGATACGGCCCTGGTAACCAGAGAGGATGCCCTCGCGCATGTGGTTTTTTTAAAATGATGAGTTCACGTGACCAGCTGCACCGTTTATAACCTAACTCTGCCTGGGAACTGTCACGACTCACTTCCGCCACCCGGTGGCCGATGTGGCTAACTACAGCAGCTGTAAAGATGATAATAACATTAATATTATTTATTATAGTTCAATGATTATAATAACAATTATACCGTTTTCTGACAAAGAGTATAAAGTAAAAAATAAACCCTCTTTTCTTCAATGTGATCTTTTTTAAATGATACATCTTTCATGTATGGAAATAAAGTTACCACTATAATTATTACCACTAGTGGCAGGTTGTTGTACATTTTCCTTTTAATTAATGTTTCATTTTTATTTTTTTAATACTTATTATGAAGTAATAATAATAGGAAATAATATTAATATTTCATTATTACTGGTTTCCATTTTGGTTTAAATAAATGTTTTCACTTCCACTCTCTTTTTTCTTCCTCTTTGCGAGTATTTATTCGAATTTTATACAATAATAATATCACAATAATAGAAGCCCGTAAACGTCGCTTCCTTTTTTTTTTAAATCCGGTGTTCTTCAGAGACCGTGAGGAGGAGGGGGTGTGGCTAGCAGCCGTGCGTGTCGGTGTGAGTGTGCAGCATGAACGGCGTCAGAGAGGGGCTCACACCGGAGAGGATCCCGCTACCGTCAGACACGGACCGACGGACACATCACACAGTTCTTTTTTTTTTGTTTTCACTTGTAGCTGATTAGATTTCTTTCTTCAGACCTAAGATTGATTCTCTGTGTCACGTTTGACATATAAAACCAGCTGCGGATTAACCATCATCACCTTTCGATTGATCAGGTGACTTCATCGCCAGGAGAGGCGTCACAAGTTTGGGAAGAAGAAAATCTTTGAGTTGTTTGAAAAATCAAAATTTGAACACAAAGTCAGGATTTTATCACTTTTTCACCGAACTGAAGTATTAGGTGAAACCATCATTCCTATGCAGGATTTTTTTCCCCTTGATGTCACCTGTGTGACGTCATCAGGCATGTTTGCTGACTGATCAGGTGTGACAGTGGATGTAGGCGGGCGGACATGGCTGCAGGCTACAGCAGCCGGGACTTGGTGGAGGATTACCTCCGCTACAAGCTACTCAACCACGGCCTGCCGGGGCGCTGCCGAGCAACCGCTCAACGCGGCCGCAACGCGGCTACGCCATCATGGAGAGGTGACTCGGTGGTGACGTCACACCGTCAAGGTGAGGAGGCGACGGCTGATGGATGTACAGTAGGATAAAATAATACTGTGTTCAGTGGAAAGCGAATTGTACCTCACTTTACGACATCGAGTGAAAGTGTTCGTGATACAGCTACAAAAGGCTTACGCGCAACATTACTATTATTTCATTGTATATAATCACGCAAATTCACTCTGCGTCAGTTTGAGCTCCTCATAAGATGATACTCAGTGTCACTTCTAGTTTCCACTAGTGGCCACCTGTACAATGATTGCGTTTTTTTATTTTGGGGGGGGGTTGAGCCTCTTTCTGCACTATAAAAACAGCCGTACGACATCGAAGACAACAATTCTTATACCATAATCAAATTGTCTTTCATAAAATACTAACAAAAAAAACCTGCCGGTTTCGCGAGAAAATGTAGCTTGGCTAGAATGCTTAAAATAAGCATTAAAATATACTCAAAAACACCGTAATGGACCTTTAAATGAGACATAAATGGTCAAATTGAAGCAAGCTGTGCCGAATACAAGCAAATAAAAGTTATTATTTGGACAATGATTTACTTAAAATGAGTATTTTAGTAAGTTTTAGATTCTAAGAATCTATACCTTCATCCAAGATTAATAATCAACCCTTGAAAAATAAGGAAAAAACTTATTTCTTTGCATGTTATGTTTTTGAGGGCATTTTATTGATTTCATAAAATTACAATTCATTTAGTCAAGCGTGTTTTAAAACGGGGACAATTTGCATTTCATGGAAAAAAATCCATTTTTAATTAGATTAGCACAACCGTTTGGTAAATCCTGTTTTCAGAAAACTATTTGAAATTTAATTGACTTTTTTTTTCTTGTTGTATCAAGTTACATAATTATAATTCGGTAAGAACGCGCACATGCTCCGATATCTAATAAAGAGTTGTTACTTATCCAATAAGACTTAATTAGTAGGCATGTTTGATACCGTCCCTCTGTGCCCCCTTTTGCCTGTTTTGTCCCCCCAGGGCACCGTCCTCGGCCCCTTACCCTTCAGCAAACACACGCGTCGCATTATAAACAGGTTCTAGAGATATAGTATAGAGACTCAGAATGAGCTCAACCAAACAGTTGAGGAGGTCATTAAAGGGTCAAACATTTCTTTACATAGAACTTACTTCTTCTTAAAATGAAATCTTGGTCCCATGCATCCACCACCACCACCACCTTGTTGCTGGTTGAATCTGTATCAATATAAGATGGAATATCTGGCTGAGAAAGAGGAAGAGATATTTTCTGAATATTGAAATGATGTTTGTGTGGCGCCATCCTGTGGTTGGTCTCCGTGTGATGATGTCACTTTTCACGCCAACCTTAAGTGTGATTGTCACATGACGTCACACCTGGGTTCTCCTGGTGTGATGACTCATCTGTCCACAGATCCGAGCGCGGTCCCGGCCCGGCTTCGGGTCGTACTGTGCTGCGCAGGAGACGAGCTGGAGCGTCGTTGCTGTGGCAGCCTGGCAGAACAAGCTTCAGTGTTGTTGCAGCGTCCGGAGCGACGGCGAAGCCTGGCGGCGGTGAGGGAGGAGCTGTTCAAGGACGGGGTGAACTGGGGACGTATCGTTGCCATGATGGAGCTGGGTGGAGCTTTGTGCACCAAGGTGGTCCAGGAGGGCGAGCCGCGGGAGGCGGATGACATCGCTAGTTGGATGGAGGAGAGTTTGGAGACACCTTCGCTTCAGGAATGGATAGAAGACAATGGAGGATGGGTAGGAGGATGATTCTGTTCTTCTCTGGTCTTCATCGGTCAGCTTGTCCTTTTCAGATTTCAGGGGGTTGGGAAGGGGATCCAGGGAGTCCTTTTAAGGGTCTCCAATGGTTCTTGGAGGGGTTCCAGGTGTACTTGAGTAAGCTCCAGGTGCACTTGATAGAGTTCCAGGTGTACTTGAACGTTCCCTTGGGATCCCTGAATTGCCTCAAAGAGTCATTCAAGGGGCTCCAGGGTTCCCTTAAGGTGTTCCAGGGATCTGGAATGGGCTCCAGGTGAACATGAGGGGGCTCCTGGGGTCCTTGAGCAGGCTCCAGGTGTACTTGAAGGGATTCCAAGTCTACCTGAATGGATTCCAAGGGTCATTGAATGGGCCCCTGTGGATCTTCAGTGCTCCAACTGAACTTGAAGAGGCTATAGAGGTCCTTGAATGGGCTCCAGGGGTCTTTGATAAATGAACTCGTTTAGCTGAAGCAATGACTGAGAGTGATGGAAGAGGTTCTAAGACCTTCCAGGATGCTCCTCAGAGATCCTTGGAAGTATCCCAGGAGGATTTAAGGGTCTTCTGGCTGAATGAATGTCATTCTAGCACCAGTAAGAAATACAGTGAAATCAAACATGCAGTGATTGAATATGAAAAATAAATCATTTTAATGTTAAGGGACGGTTTTAAATAACCCTGAATAAGGTGTTTCCTTTCTGCGGGCAATGTTTAGGTTTGAACGCAAATTATATGCAAAGTGTAGAAAATCCCTAAAACTCTTCAGCGAGACCATGAATGTGTGTGTGTGTGTGTGTGTGTGTGTGTGTGTGGGTGTGTGTGTGTGGGTGTGTGTCAGTGTGGGTATGTGTTTGTGTATGTGTGGGTGTGTGGGGCTGTGGTTGTGTGCGTGTATGTGTGTGTGTGTGTGTGTGTGTGTGTGTGTGAGGGTGTCTGTCAATGTGGGTGTGTGTACGTGTGGATGTCTGTGTGTATGTGTGTGAGTATGTGGGTGTGTCTATGAGTGTGTAGGCGTGCGTGTCTGTGTGTGTATGCGTGGGTGTTAGTGTGGGTGAATGTGTGTGTGTGTGTGTATCTGGGTGTGTCTATGCGTGGGTGTGAGTTTGTGTGTATTTGTGGGTGTGTGTATGTGGATTTATCTATATGTGTGTGTGTGTAAGGGTGTGTGTGGATGTGTCTAAGTATGTCTTGGTGTGTGTGTGTGAAAAAATAGACCCCGCCCACTGCTCCTCAGTGATGGCTGAAATACAGAGAACCACTTTTGCTCCACTGCTTCTCCTGTGTAACTGTGTGTGGCGGATAAAGGCTTCTTCTTCAGAAGGCGTCTTAGAGGAGGGTCTCCGTAGCTGGATCTGATCTTGACTAGCGATGATTTGGTTCAGGTTGGCTCAGATCAGGAACCAGACCAGGTTTGATCTTTGGAGGAAAACTTCATGTGCGAGAGAGAAACCGGTGAGCAGATGTGGAGAGCAGAGATACTTTCACTTTCTGTTCGTACGCTCTCTGCTGGCGGCCTAGACGTGCGGCCTTACCTAGAAATATATTTCCTTGTAACGGTTGTGGTTGAGTTTGTGCTGCAGACATCAGAGCGGCCGATATTCTCTGTAGAAACTTTGTTCAGTCGTCTCTAGGAACAGCGGTAGCAGCGGTGAGCCCAGAAGCTTTCTCAGAATTCCGACGGAGAATTTTCCACCGAGACGATGGAACTTAAACTCTCAGATAGCAGAGCTTATGTCCCCTTCTTCATCCTCAAAGTTCAGGCTTTAGCGAACCTGATGCAGCTGTATTCACTAAAGTAACAGACACCAATCAGCCATAACATTCTGACCAGTGACTGTTGAAATCAGAACAACTTTTTTATACAGAAATCCCACAACAGTGCCGGTTACATGGCGGTTGATTTTGACCCTGGAGGGTCAGGAGTTCCTGGATGTCGCGGATTCCCCTCAGTTTGAAGACATTTCAAGTCCATTTTCTTCTTCTTTGAGTTCGGTGCTAACCGCTACTAGCCGCTAAGCGCTAGTAGCTGCTTCTAGGTCTTCCAGTTTTGATCAACACACATAATACATCATCAGAATGTCACAAACCCGTCCTGCCTTTCTACCTACGTTTACATAAATGTCCGTTTTGTCTCTGATACTACCGCAGAGAGGCGAGAACTCATTACCCGCCATTACGCCGCCACCACATTTACATACAGTGGTAGCGTGGAATAAAGGTGCACCAGGTGAGCTTTGCAGAGGAGCTAAAGATGATCTTGTTACCATGATGCCTAGTGATAGTTGCGACATATCAGGCAGCAAGACAACGTTTTGTCCTGAAGTTCAAGTTGGAAGCAGGAAAAACGGTCAAGGGTGTGAAACAGGGCGTCTTTGACAAGAACCAGATTGTGACGGATAGAAGACTGGCTCAGAACATTTGGTTCTTCTTCCTGTTGGGTGTTCCTTTGGGGTGCAGTGATGTGAAGTGTCATGGACGTCCAAGACTCATTGAAGCTGGTCTAGTCCGCGTTTTTCGATCCCACAGAAAAGTGAATACTGGTTCTGATAAAACGGTGTCAGAACACCCAGTGACATCACAGAGCTGTGTCAGTGTTAAAAGTGGGAGCTACACAATAAGAGGCAGGTGGTTTTAATGTAATGGCTGAATGGTGTATGTTTGGTGCTTATTTTGTTTCGGGGGAAAAAATAGAATCTGCTGATAAACTAAACAAAAAATAAATGATAACTGGAATTAGTTTCAAGGGAGTTTCCAGGAATCATTTCGGGCCGATACAGAGCAGTACAAATATGATGCTGTCAGTTATAATGTGTGTGTGTGTGTGTGTGTGTGTGTGTGTGTGTGTTCTCTCAGTGTGACTCATCATTTCACAGAAGTGTGACTCAGATGAGACACCTCAGTTTCTGCTGCTGTCCCCGATCTATTATGAGCTGTCAATCAACCCTTAACTATGTGTGTATGTGTGTGTGTGGGGTGTCATCATCTTTCATGTCTGAGGTGTTTTGTGTCCTATGTCAAACCATTTATCGACACAGCGGAGGCGTATCTCAAGAGTTTTGTTCACGTGTCAGCAGCGTTTTTGTTCAAAATTCTTTTGAAACACAGTTTGAGTCAAGTCAGCTTCTATTTATCTAGTGCTAGTACAAACATTATCTCCAGGCACCACGCAAAAATAGCAGCTCTGGACCATACTTGTTGTCCTTCAGAATCCCAACAATCCCCACAGGAGCCAGAACACGGAGAGAGTGCAGCGAGGAAACTGCCTTTTAACAGGCGGAAACCTCCGGTAGATCCTGAGCGTGCTCTTTCAAAAACACCATCGTTACTGTCGCTGTGTAAACCAGCAAAATAATTTTGTAAAAACTGTGACAACATGGCCCCACTCCATGATAGCTGTGTACTTGGCCACTAAAACTACGATGAAAGACTGAAACAAGAAGTATTGACGCCTCCATTGTGTCGATTTGCCAGAACCCATTGGTTATTTAAATTAAACTTCGCCTGAATATCAACCCAAAACAACCTTCAAATATCTCCACAACCATCAGGTATATCTGTATCACCTCAGTCAGGTAGACCTAGAACATTATATCTGCTACTGTGTGTGGGTAATCTGTTACTATATGTCAGTGATCTGTTACTATCTGTGAATAATCCATTTCTGTCTGAGTAATCTGTTACTATGTGTGAGTAATCTGTCAGTATGTGTGAGTCATCTGTTACTATCTGTGAGTAATCTGTTACTATCTGTGATTAATCCGTTTCTGTCTGAGTAATCTGTTACTATGTGTGAGTAATCTGTCAGTATGTGTGAGTCATCTGTTACTATCTGTGAGTAATCTGTTACTATCTGTGAATAATCCGTTTCTGTCTGAGTAATCTGTTACTATGTGTGAGTAATCTGTCAGTATGTGTGAGTCATCTGTTTCTATGTGTGAGTAATCTGTTACTATCTGTGAGTAATCTGTTTCTCTGTGGTAGTAATCTGTTACTATGTGTGAGTAATCTGTTTCTATGTGTGAGTAATCCGTTACTATCTGTGAGTAATTTGTTTCTCTGTGGTAGTAATCTGTCAGTATGTGTGAGTAATCTGTTTCTCTGTGGTAGTAATCTGTTACTATGTGTGAGTAATCTGTCAGTATGAATGAGTAATCTGTTACTATCTGTGAGTAATCTGTTCCTGTGTGAGTAATCTGTTACTATGTGTGAGTAATCTGTCAGTATGTGTGAGTAATCTGTTACTATGTGGTAGTAATCTGTTATCATACACAAAAAATACCAATATTGATCTTCTCATACGATTCATTATGTCACAGTTACACCATAAATAATAAATAGAAACAAACAGTGAATTTGCTCAAAACTCTTTGATAAGAAATTGGCAAGAAGTTATGGGCGTGTCCGGAAGAAGACGCTAAGGGGGCCATTTACACACAACTGGATTAGCATAAAACTGTAACCTTTAATTGCGGTTTAGAGGTTTTTATTTGGGGGCTGAAAATCTCTAAATATATATTGGGGTTCAGTAGGAGGGTCAAACACTGACGCTAACGCCTGGCATACATTTCTTTTTTTCTAATTCATTACAAACCACCACAATCCGCCAAGAGTCACGCGGTGAGAACAGATGACCCGCTATGGCGACCCCGAAGGGGAACAGCCGAAAGACGGTGATTCTTTGAAGAAGAGACACATCAGTTGTGTGGGAAGGACTACGGTCTAGGTTTTCCCCTCATCATCATGTTACTGTTCCACTTCAGCACTCACACAGGGCGCGGGGAAAGAACCCAACGTTTTCCACTCACTCGCAGCTAGAGAGCAAGTACGTCCGTTAACGCTGCCTCGTGTCCACGGAACAGCGAAGGGTTGAACTATAAACCCTTCTATAACCCCCCCCCACACACACACACACGCACACACACACACACAACTGACTTCTTCACGATTATATTTTCAGAATAAATGTTTCTCTAAGGAGATATTCAGGTTTTTGGTTCGCAGGCAGTGAAAAAGTTGCCTCGACTTTGCAAATGTGATTTCCTATGAAGGAGGGGAGTCAACCACAGAACCAACTGCATGACAGAGGCATTAACATCCCCCCCACCCCAAAAGAAGAAAAAACAACAAAAAAAACTGAACTTAGAAGAAATAAAATATTTTTCTGTATAATTTAACTTTTTGGTTTTTTGGGGCCAAATCATCAAAGTCTGATATTTGCTTCCTGTCCTCTTCTTCTTCCCTGCCCAGGATGCCTTTGTGGAGTTGTATGGTGAGCCCAGACCCCCTGGGCCTTGCTTCTGGTCCCTGAGGACCCTGTTGGGTCTGGCAGCACTGGGAGCAGCTGTGATCACACTGGGAGCCCTGGTCAGTCAGCGATAACAGGGCGACAGTTCCTCTGATGACCAGCAGGCGGAGCCAAACTGACTGAATGAGAAAAACTCTGCAACTTCCCCTCAAGCAGGGTCTGAGGGAGGACTTTCAAAATAAATGTTTCTTTAAGGAGATATTGAGGTTTGGGTCCCCAGCCAGTGAAAAAGTAGCCTTGACAGAGTGTCCAGACTCTCAGGCCCTGAGAACAACCTATGATAAAGGCTGGAACGAGACTTTTGGAAGCTTTCTTAGAAGTTAAAAAGGCCTCCTGTGCTCATCTAAAGTCTGGTATCCGAGCTTCGAATGGGTTTAGAGTTAGTTACAATAATCCAGACGCTATGAGGTTCCTTTAAATTCTTTAATTCAGTTTTTTTTTTGTGCTGTTCTCATGTAAATACTCTCTTCACAGTCTTTCAGGCAGCTTCTGAAGTCGGTTGAGGTCTACTGCCTCGACTGAATGTGATCTATGTGTGGTGTTAACGCCACATAAAACTCA
>VRLP01004778.1:15000-22500 GCA_009660295.1 Lophius piscatorius
CATGAGGCTGACTATACTGACAATGACCACATGAGGCTGACTATACTGACAATGACCACATGATGCTGACTATACTGACTTCAGCATTTCTTGTATGTGTGTGTGTAATTTGTGTGTGTTTGCAGTGAACGGGGTGTGGTCAGAATGGTCACCATGGACACCATGTGAGTCGCCATTTGCTTCACTGGACATCCAATGCAAGCAAATAGTCGGCATTCAGATGCGAAATCGCGTATGTCTTCACAAAGCTCACAACGGATCCATCTGCAGTGACGGCACTCTCGTCGAGAAACGGTTTTGCTACGATGTTGACGCATGTTACGGTGGGTGACACGCACACGGAAGTCAAATTGAAGGAAGTAGGAAATTTGGCCCCAGCCCTCTTTGGTGCCACGCTGCTTCATAAAATCTCAACATGAAAAGGTGGTTTTAAGTCTAAGCTGGACTGGTCTTCAGACTCTGTAGTCTAGAGTCTTCTTTCGGCTCTTCCCTTTAGGGGTCACCACGGTGGATCATCTCGTTCCATATACTAATTTGGTATCGGTTTTACGTCTAATGCCCTTTCCGACAAAACCCTCTCATTTATCTGGGCTCGGGACCGGCACTAGAAGTACAAAGGCTTGTGACGCTTGCTAGTTTGTGATCCTTGGCTGATTAAACCTCCAATCACACCCCTGTTATGCTCCGATTGGTCTGTTCTCTGTGTGTTGGTTTCAGTGCCAGGGAACTGGGAGGGTTGGGAGCCCTGGAGTTTGTGTCAACCACCTTGTGGAGCCAAATCCAAACGCTTCCAGAGGAGAATCTGTAAACCCGATTACAGCAACTACCAGTAGGTTTAAAGACACGTAAACCAGTTCTTGTCCCGCCCCCTTACTGTCTATTTTGTTTTATTGTAGCTGTAGTCTTGTTTCAGATATCATTGTTAGTTTTACCAGATGGAGACGGGTCGTGGTAGCAGCAGGCTAACAAAGGTATTCCAGATGTCCCTCTCCCCAGCAACACTCTCCTGCTGATCTTGGGGGATCCCATTTCGTTCCCACACCAGCTTAAACATATGGTCCCACCAGAGAGTTCTTGGTCTACCTCCGGGGTCCCCTCCCGGCCTGATGGGACCGGTTTTACAACATCATAACTACCGATGCTGCACCAAACCTCCTGTCCATCTTACGGACCACAATCCACCATCAGATTTGGAGGTTTTGACTCTCATACCAGTCGCTTAACCCTCAGTTTCAAAACCGCTCCAGTGCTGCTGGAGATCAGGGACTGTTGAAGCCAACAGAACCTCATCATCTGCAAACAGCAGAGATGCTAATCTAAGCTCCCCAAACTGGACACCCACCTCTACTGTGCCCTGAGAGGCCATGAATATCTAGAACAAAATCAGGGACAAGAGACGAGCTTTGGGGGAAGCACTCACATATCACTGAACATATGTCGGACTTTGTGCCGAGGATACGGACACAAATCTCACTTTGGTTTTACAGGAACCACATGACTTGTCGGGATGGCCCTAGACTCCCAGTGGGAATATGGTCACAAGGCCTTCTCCATATTACCCACCCCTGGGGCCTTGCCACTTGGTATCTTCTTACCTACCTCAGCGACGTCCGCCAGGGAAAGGGCGGACGTCGCTGAGGTAGGTAAGAATCCTCAGTGCGGGTCTGTAGTTCTACCCTCAGGCTGTACACAGTCAGCGCCAATCCCTTGTTTCCCTTTCCGTGTGACCAAGGCTGTGCCTAGAGGAATACCTGACTAAATCTAACTAGTGCCACTCCATCTATCACCCAAGTTCTGGTTGTTTCCCCCACCAGAGAGGGGTCATTCCTCGTACCTAGAACCTGTTGGCGATGCCTGGAGTCACCCGTTGGGGTCCACTCCGTTGTCTGTTACCCTGTACCCTGTACCCTGTACCCTGTTTGGCATCCAACGACCAATTTTAATCCTCGGAGGCGATGAGCCTAATGCGTGGCAGCTCCATGAATCATCTTTGGCCTGAGCCCTATGGAAAATGGCCCAGCTAGCAAATGCTCTCCAAAAATCTCCCCCCAACAGATCTGGCTCCAGAAGGGTGCTCCGGTCTTTTTCAGTCCGGGTCAGACGTCAAGACTTCCTTGGTGTGCATACATTGGGGTCTTTGAATCGCTGTGAGTCTCACCCTTCCTCTGTGACCACTTTACCTTGGGAGGATGCTGCTAGGGGCTAATGAACAGGCACCACGATTCTTCTGGGGGTGATCATTTACTAACTTCAGCAAAAGATAGATGAAATGAAACATTGGAAAAGATAATTGAAATTAGCCAACTTTAGCAATCACAACAATCTGACACTGTAGAGGCTAAATCTAGGGTTAATGAAGTATACGCCATGACATCACTAATGCTAGACATCTATGAACACAGCACGCTAGGACAGAAGCTAACCATGACGCCATGCTCCTTCATGCTAACATTATTTCTTTGTGTGTTTCCAGTCCTACCATTGGTCGGATGAACAAACCGGCAACATTCTTTGGGAAACCTCTGGTTGATTGTGTCTTACTGCCTGAGGAAAGGAAGCTAGAGATCCTGCATTGCCTCAATGTCCCCGCCTGCCCCTAAAACCCCTCCCAAACACCAACCCCACAATGCCTAAATCAGTCGCAGATGTTAATAGTCGTCAGAGATGATGGACGAGGGGTTGAAGCCTCTGCTTCCTGTGTCTGTTCCACAACAATAAATCCATTGCTCAGCTTTGTTCTTTATTATTAAGCTGTGATGGGTCTGAAAGTTCATAGAGCTTTTATTGTGAAGGTACTGTCTTCTTCCTTTCCTGCTATTGGAACTTCAACTTCATTCTCACATTGAACAAGGTACATCCCCAGAGATTTTGTTAGCATGCTAACACACTGAACAAGGATGGGGAATGTGAATATTATACCAGATGAATAGCTGCATGTTAGAAGGAACATAGAAGGAATAGTTTTTATAGCAAGAGCAAGAAATTTCTATGTCACTCCAAATTGGCAAGCAAGTATATCCCGATAAAATAATGGAAGCACACTACAATATAGAACATAAATATATACTATGATATCTTCATCACATCATATAAAGTAATATCTACCCCACAAACACATTTATTTCAAAATAGGTCGAGATCCAAACTCTTATTCTATGACTGTGAAGAAACATAATAATAAATAAAAATACAACCGTTCAAAGTATTCAATTCAGTTCAATAAAAAAATCATAAATACATAATAGATAATACAATTTAACACCAATAAAGACAAGTTGTTCAAATGTAAATGATGGGTAGCTCCGCCCCTGGGTCCACCTGAATGAATGTGCTGCAGGTACCAGTAGAAACAAGGAAACCAGCAAAATGCAGAACCAGAACCCTTTTGGGGGATTTTCCTGCAGTTTCCTCTTCTGTCCACTGGGTGGCGCTTTCATCTGAACCAAAGCAGCTGGAACTGACTCACAATCACTTAAAGCTTCCTGACTGGACAGAACCAGAACCCAGAAGTTTTTAAACTACAGTGGACTCGGTGTGAGACTGTGTTGGTGTAGTATGAGTAGCAGGCCTCAGAGTACGGTGGCATCGTCGGTTGTCATAGTAACAGTAGTAGCTCCTCTCCTCCGCACCAGAGCGCGCGTATGGAGACCACGGAGGATCCAGCTGACCCAGATCTGTTCAAAACCGGATCTGATCGATATTCTTGCTGCACCTCTTGCACACGGCGAACACCGGTACAGCTCGGCAGCCTCCGGTTCGACACCGATCACATCAGCTGTGCCTTGTTTATGTTTTTAGATCAGGTTTACTTCTCTTACAGACTCGATCCAATCTGGCAAAATACCTCAGATCGGAAGAACTTAAAACGAATTTAGTGCCCTGAAGTTCCAGTTTAGGAATATTATTCATGTACTAGAATAAAAGACTCTCTGTGAGAAGTACGGCAGTACTGCATCCACAGACAGCGTGGTCTCGTGGGCACTCCCACATAATCTGATAATTGAGCCGAGAGGATTTCCTGATATGAGGAGGAGGAGGAGGAGAGAGGAGGAGGATGGGAGCTACAAGAAGAAGAAGAAGAAGAAGAAGAGGAGGAGGCCGCTGAGACTCTTCATGCCTGTAAGTGAAATGTTCTATGGTTAAAGGATCATACCACTGTTTTTTTTGTTTGTTTGTTTTAATCAACAATCAAAAGTAAATCAAGCCCAGAGGGATTTGTTTGCCCTGAGCTCAGCTTTTGATACGGTCAACAAACCCTGGACTACAAACAGGAATACATTCAACATGTGTTGATGTACATTAAAGGATCACATCGCGATGACATCATTAAATATATTCCATTGAAACTTGTGTTGAAACATTTATTTAGATCATCCAATAGATTTAAACGTTTCATCCCTGCCATACTTCAGTCAAGCATTTTATTACAGACAGTTAGTTCACTGTCTGTAATTAAACAGGACAGTCTCGTGTCTGTGGTTTGTTCAGTGTCTGTAGTAAAACAGGACAGTCTCGTGTCTGTGGTTTGTTCACTGTCTGTAGTAAAACAGGAAAGTCTAGAGTCTGTGGTTTGTTCAGTGTCTGTAGTAAAACAGGACAGTCTCGTGTCTGTGGTTTGTTCACTGTCTGTAGTAAAACAGGACAGTCTCGTGTCTGTGGTTTGTTCAGTGTCTGTAGTAAAACAGGACAGTCTAGAGTCTGTGGTTTGTTCAGTGTCTGTAGTAAAACAGGACAGTCTAGAGTCTGTGGTTTGTTCAGTGTCTGTAGTAAAACAGGAAGGTCTCGTGTCTGTGGTTTGTTCAGTGTCTGTAATGAAACAGGACAGTCTTGTGTCTGTGGTTAGTTCAGTGTCTGGTCAAACGAAACTGTTTCTGCCTCTGGTTTTGTTTTGTCTTGAAGATGTTGACACAGAAACACACAGGAAGTGTCAACAGGAAGTGATGTCATGATTTCAGAGCTGTCAGTCAGGAGGAGGTGGGCGGGGCTAGCATGTGCTGAGTGAAGGTGTTGGATATGTGAGTCAGCATCGCTCCATCTGATTGTCACCAAACACCTCCGTGATGACGAGGTGAGAATCATGGGAACCGCGCGCGTGTGCGTTCTCAGCAGACGTGACCATCAGCTGCTGGCGCTGTTGATCATGTGACTGACAGTCAGATATTTCTCAGGTTGTTTTTTTTTAATCTGGAGAAACAACATGACAAGTATCCAGTTCAGACTGACGTTAGATCAAACCACCTTCTGCTGCGGCGGCCTGAAGGTCACTGATGACAGCGCCGTGGTCGTAGACCTTTCATGTGTGACGGGGCGCCATCTCTAAAAAACCAAGGGCTAAAATCAACAGCAACATTTAGTTGGCTAAACGTTACTGTGAAATTTTTTCAAATCACTTGTTTATCGCGTTTATCGCGTTGTTTATCGCAAAATGTTAACTGTTGTAGGAAAAATACCTTAAATATTGAATATATCCAAACTTCTACAATCTCTTATTTTCTCTGCTTGTTAACAGCATTACAGAAAAGCCACTGGACAGATTTGCATGAAACTTTCACCAGATGTAGATTTTGGCAGATCATACAGACGATTAGATTTTGGTAATGTTACGTGGTTCACAGCATTTAAAATGAAATACAATAAAATGATAATCGCTTAGTAACAGTGACGTCACAATGTTGTGAGGCGCCCCCTTGAAACTGTGTCCTCTGTTCCTTTCACTCCTTTGATGTCCCTTTGGGGGTAGGGCTGAGGGCTCAGTTTCAAGAGTTCCTTTGATCTCTTTCATGTTCATTTGGGGGTGGAGCTGGGGGCTGAATAGAGACACTGAAGTGGAAAGTGCAGGACGACGAGCGGCTACAGAGTATTGTTATGTCGCGATGTTACTGCGATGTTTTCCACCGGGGATGAACAGGAAAAGACGCAAAAATGTCTGTTTAAGATATTGCCCAGCTCAAAGTTTAGGAGTGTGGAGCAGAGGAGAAAATGATGTGCTGAACACACGAGGAGAACGAATGTTTGTTTGATTCACAGAGTCTGATTTTAAACCACAACCCGGTAAACTGTGGGGTCAGAGTTCACACGCTGAGCTATAACCACGTTTATGACACATCTTTCATTTTAAGCTGTTGTCAATCAGTAATCCACATTTTATGTACGAAACACTTCAGATTTTATTGTCCCACAAAATGATTGTTGTTCTCGGGATCAAAAAACAACAACAGCACAACAGAGATCAGCATCATGAAGAAAACAAGGACCAAGAAGCATCTAAAGACGAATCTTCGATCCTTAGTTCTTTTTGAACACATGTGTACATGTACACACGTGTGTACATGTACACATGTGTGTACATGTACACATGTTAACATGTGGAATATTTTCTACATGTTTACATCCAGCATTTTAATTTAGATGGAGCGCCACTAAAGCGGGACGCTCACTTGTAGATGCAAGTCGTATACCTGCCTTTTCAAAACCCACCTGTAATGGAGCTTCTCTACACTGGTGGACAGGGACAAACACACTGCAGCCATCAATTTCACAACCGCAAACCAAATCTACTTACGGCTACAAACAAGGTCTGGACCTGAACCTGAGATCTGGTACCATGGAGAGGCTGAACAAAGACCACATCCCTATAAAAACATATTTCAATCTGTTATATTTTAGTTTAGTACAGATTGTTTTTCATTACTCTTCTCTGAGAAATTGAGAAAAAGTTCCTGCGACCGGTTCTTGATCCGGAGATGCTCCGAAATGGATCGGCGCCTTCTCTGACCTATTCCTAAATATTCTCACAAATATCACGGAATGCCATCGAGGAAATTTTTGCTGACAAAACACTTGAGCGATGGTCAGGAGCGAAAACATAAACATGACCTCCATGCTGGAGTTTATTGCACACAAACACAGCAAGGGCGAGAGAACAGGAAGTGAGGCTGGTACGGAGAGAGAGGAGGGGGGGGGGGGTACAAGAGAGAGAATTGTGACAGAAGTGCATGAGTGTGTCAGAGAGAGAGAGCGAGAGAGAGAGAGAGAGAGAGAGACCTACGGGAGAACGAGCGAGCTGTGATTTATTGATTTATTGGATTATTGATCTGTGGAGCCTGAAGAGCAGAAGGTAAAGGTTAAAGGTCGTCTGTGCAGGAATCTCTCGCCTGCTGTGACTCTTGCTGTTTGCTGTCTGTGTTTGTGATTTCATTCTTCCTCCCGACTTCCATTACTCCTCTTTGATTTCTGGAATTGTTTATTATGTCATTATTTTAGTCTGACCCACTTTACAAAAAACGCCGAACCTTTGATTTGTGAATTTGATCCCTGCCTGCGAGTGAAGCACCATCCTATCTTAAGAGTCTTGTCGTGACTTTTCCACCTTTATATATACGTTTTCATTTTGAAGTCGCTTCCCCGTCCTGGGCATTTACGATACTTAAGAAGCCTTAGATTGAAAAAAATAAAATGATTTGCAAGAAACAGCACGGACCGAAAATATACGAGCAGACA
>VRLP01004778.1:27500-44469 GCA_009660295.1 Lophius piscatorius
ACCTGCTCACACACACACACACACACACACACACACACACACACACACACACACACACACACACACACAATGACTCTATTTTGGATTTGGGACATGAATCAGACAAATTACAGGACACACTGTACAAGGACGGGAAGAGACCTTGTTGTGTGGTGTGTATGTGTACACACACACACACACACACACACACACACACACACACACACACACACACACACACACACACACACAGTCTGTTTCTGGGCAGATAATTCTGTCTAATAGCTGTACTTTATTCTCTGTTTGGACTCTATCTCATGTCAGTAAACCACCCAGATGGAAAAAAAACAAAAAAACGGAAACCTTTTATGACCTCAGCCGTTTATACCGAAACACACCAGACTGGGATTAGAACTCTCTAAAGCCCGACTCACCTCCTCCCACAATCCACATGCTATCTTCTCTCCAGTCTCAAACATGCTCACTCTACCAAGTTATGGTAGAGCTTCACCGTCGACCGAGAAATCGGGAAATTGATAACCTTTTAACTTTGGTGTTTTTTACCAAACTTGATGTCCATCGGCTCAAATTTCTAGGAGGAGTTTCTTCAAATGCAGCGCCATGAAATGGGGGAAAAAAACGCATGAACATTGCAGATCTCAAGCAAAATGGCCGACTTCCTGTTAGCTTTACATCACAGTCCATCCCTGTGGAGCAATGAACGTTTACATGTTCACTACTTTACGACTGAGTTCCGCAAACATGCAAACAGTGAGGAAAAATGACGTATCCTACTATGATAGAACCCCCCCCCCCCCTTATTACCTCACGCACTCAGAGCCTCCAACATCAACTTCAGGTAACCATGGTAACCAGATAATCAATGTAGCCTGGAAGTGGTTGTAATGTTATGGCTGATCGTTGTAATGAGGGAGCCAAACGAAAAAAGGTTATTATAGTACCGGTCGCCGAGTTTACCGCTGAGGTGCAACTTCCTGTTCACATGATCATCTCTTAAGTCGTGGTGGTCCTTCAAACGGTGGGGGGGGGAAACTTGCATTACTATGATCTCCCATGATGCAGCAGTTCAGCTGCAAACATCTGAGGTGACAGCAGCCCTCCAGACACAGGTGTCGTTAGCTGACCTCAGAGGTATCAGGTGTGTGTGTTTTGAAAGCAGAACCGGACCCCCTGGTTTCCCCACAGAAACCCTGCTAGCGTTTATTTATCATCCAGTTTCGGACGTCTGCTTTTGTTTTTCACGGCCGCAGGAGTCACATGATCAGCCCGTCAGTCCAGCAGAGCGTCGTCTCATCTCATCTCATCTCATCTCATCTCATCTCATCTCATCTCAGGACATGGGCTTACCTGTGAAAGTGAAACACGCTGCTGACCGCAGAGTAACGGCAGAGACGTGATGTCGGTGACCGCTGCTTTATTATCCTGCTCATAATCTCTAACTGTGATCCTTTAATCAACAACTGGAGTCCAGATGGAGCTTTTTGTTTGAGTCATCCTCAAACACTCAGAGATACACTGTAAAAGATGCTTCTGTAACATTTAAAAGGAAAGAATCCACTGCACTTGACTGGACGAAGGCACATAGATTTGGTTTGACCCCTCGGTGACCCTCAGTTTCCTGCGTGGCTGTGTCACATCCTGCTGAGAGCTGACGCAACGCAGATTTTTCCCATTTCTCTCTCCGATTGTCTTTTAACGCTATTTAAAGTTTTATTTAATTTGCGTTTTGGGAAAACTTTTTTTTTTCACAGGAGTCTGTGATCACCTGTGATCCCCCTGAGTATTATCACACTCAGGGGGAGGAGTCTGAGTATTATCACACTCAGGGGGAGGAGTCTTGAGTATTATCAAACTCAGTGGGAGGAGCCTTGAGTATAATCACACTCAGTGGGAGGAGTCTGAGTATTATCACACTCAGGGGGCGGGGCCTGACACCCATCAGTCACAGTAAAGATGTGTATTATCTTTACTTTACATATACTAGCTGTGAGTTCTCATATCTGTCATTAAAGGAAGCTTCTGTCGTCCCCTGCTGTCATCAAAGAACAATACTGTTTATTGTTTACTGTTGGAGTTTCTTTCTTTCTTTCAGTCTGGTTGTAAATATTTTGCGGCCCAAAGTGGGTCGACGCCCCGGTGGCTGGGGACCACTGACCTGCAGGGTTTCCGACAATTTCCCCAGAAACCTCGGCGTGTTTTCTCTCTCACAAGATGTGATTGGTGCTCAGAGCCGGGGGTGTTTCAGGGGCTCTGCTCTGATAAGAGCAGAAAACCGGACGGCTTGTTGTGGTATTACGAGTTTGTTTAGTTCGTTTCCTGTTTGTTTCCTGCAGTCTTCGGTAGATCGACAAGTTTCAAGGCCTGACTATCTCTCTCTGTCTTCCTGCCGGCACATTTGGGCCTGTCGTAGTGTCACAGTGGAAACAAGCACAGCGTTCGTGTTACACTCCGGCCTGTGCTCGCCTGTGATTGGTCGACCCTACAGCTGCTGTTTCTGCATTTGTTTGCAGTGTAGACAGGAGAAGGAGGCGTGGCTGACAAACCCGCTGAGCAGAGACACTCTGGAGCTCAAACACTCGCTGCTGGATGGACTGCCTTCACCCTGTTAGAAAGATCCCCCGTCTGTCTGTCCTCATCACCCGTCTGTCAGTCCTCATCACCCGTCTGTCCGTCTGCATGAGGACCGAACTGAACCGAGGACCCGTCGGAGTCTCCGCCAGGATTTCTCAGCTTTGTCCCACCGGAAAAAACTTTTTTTAAGTTTGGACTCGGATGAGGACATATTTCTGAGTTTGGAACATTTGGGGTTTTTTTTTTTCTACGTGGGATAATTTGGATTTTCTTCTTTTTGATCATTCAAACCACTTTAGTGAGTGAAAATACTTTTTTAAAGACCCTCAGCAGCCAATCAGAACAAAGTCCATCGCTGCTTGATTACTTGAATTGGATTCTATACAAATAGGCACATCTAAGTGTTTTAATAGATTTAAATCCTCTATTTGTATTTTAATATCATTTATTTTGTAATGGATCATTTCATTCTTTACCGCCATCGATGCTTTGATTTATCTTGACATTTATTTGAATATTCATTGATATAAATATTGAATTAGTTCTTATTACTGTATCAAATTAACAACACATAATATTATTATTATTATTAATATTAGTAGTAGTAGGAGTAACAGTAGTGTTACTCTAAAAAGTAATAAACTAATATTATTCATTTCAGTTTAATATAGATAATCAATTTCAACATATAGTTTCTATATATTTATATTATCCCATCATATTAACCGTTTTAAACATAAACCCAACTTTATCAAAGCATTTTGTCTCGTAAAATGTACATTCTTTTTTGTTTTACTTAATTTAAAGATTCTATTTTAGATCCTTTTTTGTTATTTCCATGTTTTTACTGAATTCTTTGGAGATTTTTTTTAAATGAAGTGGGTTTTAGTGGGTCACAGAATTTGTTCCTTTTTTTAAATTCTCGTCCCGTTTTTTAAAATGAACTGATCTGATGGCGATGAAGCGTCTGAGCGGCCTGATGGGGAGGAAGTGGAAGGAGAAGGAGAGGACAGGGAGGAGGAGGAGTGAACCTTTTGGAGGAGAGGAAGAGGAAGAGGAGGAGGAGGGGAGAGACGGACGGATGCTGAGGAGGAAGTCTGAACCCTGCGGATGGATGGAGGAAGATGAAAAGTCGGAGGAGGAGGAGAGGAAGAGCGAGAGCTGCAGGAAGAAGGAACGCAGGAAGTCTGAATCCAGCATGGAAGAGGAGTTGAGGCGGAAGACAGAGACGGGGAGGAGGAAGTCTTCATCGTGGATCATGGTGGAGGAGGACAGAGCAGGAGGACAGACGGACAGGAGGCAGAGGCAGACGCCGCGGCGGCGATCGGAACCCTGTGGGATCCTTCACCTCCAGCTGCTTCCTCTGTCCAACAGGAAGAGAAGACTCCTGCAGAGACGGACGGGACGCAGCGAGGAGGGGGACGGAGGGACAGACAGGAAGCAGGAGGTCAGGCAGATGAGCAGAGGGAGGTCGGAACCCATCGGCCCTTGGGACCACAGTAAGGGTGAGCTCTGAGGTGGAGGTAGAACTTTTACGGCCTTAGAAGATCTGACTTCAGTGCAGAGTCCAGATCGGTCCAGTCCTTCATAGTCTGGACCTCTTCACCGAGGGACCCCTCGGTCCACGAGGTGAACGGCCGCGGCTCAACGCCGACATGTGCGTTAGTGCGGTTAAAGAGAGCGGAAGTGAACCGGAGTCGGGTTGAGAAAGCAGCGGCGAGGTGTTTGTCAGAGATGATGGAGGTTGAGCCGCTGGCTTCTACAAGTACGTGGTGTCAGACCTAAACAGGAGGACCTGAGCGGGTCCACAGCAGGGTCTCAACTCAGACTGGTGGGTCAGTGGACCAGAACCCTTTAATGTCCGGTCAGGTCAGCTGTTTCAGTCTCTATTTTTCTTTATTGAAAAATGTGACTGAACCGGTTTCAAATGTGACCCAGTGGCAGCATGTAGATGCTGAAGAGTAAGGGGCCCAGTGCGGAGCCCTGAGGGACACCACAGGTCAAAAGGACTAATTGATAAGTAAGGTTGTTTTTTTCCTCGCATATTAAAACACGGGGCGGTTTACTAATCAGAATAATGGAACATGAAACGACCAAAAAAAAAAGAAAGTCCATTAAGGCTTTAATAGATTTTTCTAGAAACATGCCTGACCAGGTTCAGGTTCAGGTTCAGGTTCAGGTTCAGGTTCAGGTTACTCTATTTGTACCCGTAGGTAGATTTGTTTGCAGGGAGAGTCACACAAAACAATACATGAAAGACATATGAAAGAAAAACAAACGTGAAAAGTACAAGATATTAAATGAATCAAGAATCCATAAAAATATACAAGGACATCATTTTACCCTGTTTTGATCATAAAGCTGCTGGTCTGGAGTCAGCAGAGGTGGAGAATGACTCTTTGAGGCGGTTGTGACTGAAGGGGTCTCTGCCCTGAGCAGGTGTCTCACCCCCTTTGGAGTCTGGAGACTGTTGGTGGTGGTGGTGGTGGCGGCGGATGACTCTGCTGAGGCTGATGGGTCTGTGAGGACTGGGTGGAGGTGGGAGGTAGGGGCCTCGCGTACAGACAGGCTCTAGACAAGGACTTGAACCCATATCAGCACACGTGGGTTTAAGTTCAGGCCCACACGCGGCTCAGCAGGTGATCTCTGGGGCGTCGCCCCGGCAGGAGGATGTCAGGAGGGAATAAAGAGTGAATGTCAGTTTTTTTGGGTGAACTCTTCCTTTAAATGGTTGGAACAGACCAGAATCCCTCCAGACTTCTGCTCCTGTGAGACTCAACTGTCACCATGTGTGTGTGCTTCATTATCAGGATTTCTATTATCAACCGCCGCCTGACGTCACTGCTGGAAATAGACTGATATCACATGTGTGTGTGTGTGTGTATCTATGTATGTATGTGTGTGTGTGTGTATCTATGTATGTATGTGTGTGTGTGTGTGTGTATGTATGTATGTGTGTGTGTATGTATCTATGTATGTGTGTGTGTGTGGTGTATGTATGTTTGTCTGTGTATGTATGTGTGTGTGTGTGTGTGTATGTATGTATGTGTGTGTGTATGTATCTATGTATGTGTGTGTGTGTGGTGTATGTATGTTTGTCTGTGTATGTGTGTGTGTGTGTATCTATGTATGTGTGTGTGTGTATCTATGTATGTGTGTGTGTGTATCTATGTATGTGTGTGTGTGTATGTGTGTTTGTCTGTGTATGTGAGTGTGTGTGTGTGTATGTGTATGTGTGTGTGTATGTTTGTCTTTGTATGTGAGTGTGTGTGTGTGCGTATGTGTGTGTTTGTGTGTGTGTGTATGTGGGTGGGTTTGTGTGTTTGTCTGTGTATGTGAGTGTGTGTGCATATGTGTGTGTGTGTTTGTGTGTATGTGTATGCGTGTGTATCTATGTGTGGGAGTGTGTATGTTTGTGTGTGTGTGTTTGTCTGTGTGTGTGTGGTTTGTCTGTGTGTGTATGTGTGTGCATGTATGTGTGTGTATGTGTGTGCGCGTGTATGAGTGTGTGTGTATGTATGTACGTGTGTGTGTATGAGTAACTAACTAGTACTGAGTAGTAACTAACTAGTACTGAGTAGTAACTAACTAGTACTGAGTAGTAACTAACTAGTACCCAGCCTGTAAATGAAGCATTGACCCGTTCATTCCTCTAGAGGGCGCTGCTTCTTTGTGTCTATTTACATTTTAAAAATGGCTTCCTCTCTCTCTCTCTTTCTCCCCAGCCCACAGCCTCTCCTACCCTCCTCCTCCGCCTCCTGCCTCCCCGCGTCAGGAGGAGGTGAACGCTTTCCATCTGGAGACGTACCTGACGGAGCCGAGGCGTCCGGAGACCAGGAGGCTCCGCTCCTTCTCCTCACCTCCAGACACGGGTCAGCGCTCCTACCCATCGCCACCCGCCTCCTCGAGCCTCCCGTCGCCTCCTGTGGCTCCGCCTCCTCCTGTCACGAGACTGGTGAGTGAGTCGTCCGTGTTTAAGCAGGAGGTTGTTAATGTTAACCAGAGGTCAAAGGTCACGTGAGCAGAGTTGATGGAGAAAAAACCCCCAGCAGTGTGACATACATTAATCAGCCATAACATTCTAACCACTGACAGGTGTAGTGAATAACGCTGATTTTCCTGGTTTCCATGGTTACATGTTTCCTGGAACGGTTCAGTCTTTAACAATATTAGGAAGGTGGTTATAATGTTGTGGCTGATCTGTGTATTTAAAGTTGAAGGGACTTCTTTAGGCACAGATATTTAACAGGTTCTTTTATGGACCTCATCACATCCATCCACCCAGTTGGGCTGAAGTCCATTCCCTGGTTTTAGTATGATCCTGCTTACAAACAAACAAAACAACAAATGGGCTCAAGTGAAAACAGAACCTCCCTGCAACATTATTATTAATTATTCATTTTAGTCTTCATTTTACTTCATGCTACTATGTAGGTGACACCTGTATTACTTATCGACCAGACGTCCCTGTATTAAATGTCTCCTCGTTCATTATTGATGCTTTAAAATATTGACTCAGCAGTGACTTTACGTTTCAGCTGATGCATCCGAATTGCTGCTCATAAAAGCAAATAAAATAATAATAGATTCTATCTTCAAAGGATTACTTAATTATTGGTTCAGTAACTGATAACTGATAAAAAAAAAAAAGAAGTTCAGAAGTTAAGTATCTACATCTTAAGCGAGAAATAAAAGAGAAACGCTGATTTAATAGAACTCGTTGAAGCTCGGTTTTCCTCGGCGGTGATCGGCAGTCTCCGCTCAGGCTCGGCTCTGTGTTGCTGTCATGGAGAAGCGGTGAATGTAAGAGGACTGGGATCGGAAATGGTGATTTCAAAATAAAGCTAGCAATTAATTAAGGAACATTAAGGTTGCATTTAATGGCGTCATTTCAAAGCAGAAGAGATTTAATCACGAAAACCTTAAGAACAATTTTAACTCAACGTTTCAGCTCATAATAATAGTACATACAAAAATAGTCCCGTTTATTGTATAAGAATATACCAATATGTAAAAAACTATATTATATATAGTAACTAATACTATTAATTAATACTTCAACAACACTATGCTAATGGTTTTTGATGTTTTGGCTAACTTTAATACCAATTACTTTTCATACCACTACTGGCGTTCTTCTACTCCGACATTTATTCCCATTATATACTGTATGTAGTGAAATGTTTATTAATTTGCCGGGTTAATGTGATAACACAAAAACTGTTTCATAGATCATTTTCAAATTTTATACACAAATAATCCTTAGTATGAGGAA
Organism: Lophius piscatorius; assembly: GCA_009660295.1. Classification (NCBI taxonomy): domain Eukaryota; kingdom Metazoa; phylum Chordata; class Actinopteri; order Lophiiformes; family Lophiidae; genus Lophius; species Lophius piscatorius. The sequence continues at coordinate 35,347 of VRLP01004778.1, forward strand.
GAACTGGATTGATTTCGGAAAAAATCAGTCGCATATTTCCAACACCAGGAGCTCTATTTAAAAAAAAAAATCAATTTATTCTTTATTGTATGGAAAAAAGAAATGAGAAAACATTCTTTTATTGTGAAGTCACAACCCGGAAGTGTCCGGAAGTAACTCTGCTAGCTTGTCGGCATCTGAGTCTCCGGTGCTGCTGCTGTTTGACCTGAGAGCGGCGGACCTTACCGACAGGAGACGACAGTTCACCGGCGGCTCAGGTCTTCCCAGCCTGTCGGACGAACAAGATGGAGCCGTGAGGAGTGAACCGAACCCGGGATAAAAACCTCTGAGACGGACCCCAGCGCGAGGAGAAGCGTTTAATGAACGGCGACGGTCCAGTAGGTGCTAACGTTAGCTTAACGTCATCACATCTAATCAGACAGAAGGGCAGAAACCGGATCAAAAAGACGTTTTTAATACCAAAAACGCGTCTAATTTTATTTCATCAATTAAAAAGATGCTGTCAGTTCACATTCGAATTGAGTTTCGGTCTAAATGTGATGTAAACATCTGCTTCTGTCCCTAAATTAATAAATAACACAGAGAACCGGTTACCGGGGCGAGCATCTCTCCGGTAAAATAAAAACCATTCGAGTCTGGAGATCGATACGATTCTGTCTGAGTTCTTAACCTCATTTCATACAGACGTTCATTTGTTCACACTGCTAACACACTGTTCAGCCATAACATTACAACCACTGATAGGTGAGGTAAGAGTTATCACCTGGTTACCATGGTTACCTGTCAGCAGGTGGGAAACGTCAGGCGGCGGGTAAACATTTTTGTCCTGAAGTTGAAGGAGGAAGCAGGAAAAATGGACCAGCGTAAAGATCTGAGAGACTTTGACAAGGACCAGATTGGGATTTCTAGAGGACTGGGTCAGAACATCAGCAGAACCGTGGGTTCTTCTCAGAAGGTTGTGTGATGCTATGCTGCCTTCACACCGAACATGATGCAAATGTTTTGCTCCACTATATGTGACAAGGGTGTGTATGTGTCTCCCTCTAGTGGAAAGAGGTGGTATTTTACAGCCCAAATCCCATTCTTGTCCCAGTCTGGGTCCATTGTCTGTCTAGCTGGTCCAAACAGAGAGTCCTCCTGGTTCTGACCCACAGAAACTGTGTAGAAGAACATGAACTTTGTGGTATTTCTATCAAATGTGATGCAGAACAGATTACTCACAGACAGTAACAGATTACTCACACACAGTAACAGATTACTCACACACAGTAACAGATTACTCACACATAGTAACAGAATACTCACACACAGTAACAGATTACTCACACACAGTAACAGAATACTCACACACAGTAACAGATTACTCACACACAGTAACAGAATACTCACACACAGTAACAGATTACTCACACACAGTAACAGATTACTCACACATAGTAACAGATTACTCACACATAGTAACAGACACGTAGTAGAACAATGTTCTGGTACGGAGGTCCTTTGGGTTTCTTTGCCAAAAAATTCTAAATTTATTGATCTTTCAAACTGATATTATTATTGAAATATAGCTTGACACGATGATACCGTTCCTCCTTTCCCCTTCAGGGAGGAGCCTAAAATTTAATCTTTATTCTCATAAAATTAGGTCTTTAATTTTGTAATAATAATCTTCCGCTTTTAGCTGATTTCAGCGCCGTTGGAGTCTGACTGACGGAGTTGCGCTCTGTTTTTCCGGCAGGTGGAGGTCCCAGACGGCATGTCGGAGCAGCCGGACCCCGATGGTGCCGGTAAGATTCCAATGGGAGGAAATACTGCCTTTGCGTGGGGCTGTTTTAAGGGGCGGATGCGGTATGATGGCAGGTTGGAAGTGAACCCAGAATCCTTTGCAGCGTGCCAGAGGCTGCTCTGTTGTTATGGCAACAGACAGCTTAGAGACCAGCTCAGCTGATCATAAACACACATTGTTGTTGTTAATGCGCTTAAATTACTCTGAAGGGCGAGCAAAAGGCGCCGTCTCTCTCACCATAACTCAGCGTTTAACGGTTGTTGTGGTTTTTTTTTTTTTTTTGGGTGGAGAACATACAGGAAGTGATGCCACTTCCAATCGGGATGTAATTCTCCCCCTCTGAATGTACCTGCAGTGAGGCATTATGGGTTGTTTGTTGCCTCACTGCTGCTGAACTAGCCAATTTTCAAAAACGTAGGGAAAGGGATTTTTCCTGACCTACAGGGAAACCCTGAGAAAAACACGGGATTCCAGTGAGTCCTGCGGAAGATGCGATCTTTCCGGTCCGTTGACTCAAACGAGAGAAACCGACATATTTATTTATCCAGATTCTGAAAAGTAACCTCGTGTTTGATGGTTTATTTATAACCGGTTAAAAACAAATACTAATGATGGTTATATCAGGGGAATGAACCCTTTGATGTTCTGCCCATTTGTCCATATTCTGTTTTCTTCATCAAAGGTTCTGAAGTGGGAACCGGTTTTTGAATCTCAACTAGAACTATGTTCACTAATGAAAGGAGAGAGGTGTCTGTAAAAATAACGGTTCGATGCCCGTAAACCAGGTATTCATAAAAGAGTGTCTCTCGACGCCCTGAAAATGTATTTTGATCCTGCGTGATGAGGTCATGACCTTCGCGTTTCCTGTGCTCCTGCAGCGTCGGAGGAGTCGGAGAGAGACATCTACATGCGCTTCATGAAGTGTCACAAGTGTTACGACATCGTCCCCACCAGCTCCAAACTGGTGGTGTTTGACACCACGCTGCAGGTGAGCGGGTCGCGCCAGCGTGGAAGAATTGATCGTTGAGTCCTCCCTCTCCCTCACGTTGTTGTTGTTGTTGTTGTTGTTGATGTCTCAGGTGAAGAAGGCGTTCTTCGCTCTGGTGGCTAACGGAGTGAGAGCTGCGCCTCTGTGGGAGAGCAAGAAGCAAAGCTTTGTGGGTAAGAGCGTGTGTTTGTCTCCACCTCAGGCTGTCCTCATGTTCACAAAGACTTGGAGGGTGTGTCTATATTAAGCCCAAACACACTCACACTCACACACACACACACACACACACCCACACACACACTCACTCAGTGTGTAGATGAATGTCATGAAACCAGTTTTGTTTTGCAGGAATGCTGACGATCACAGACTTCATCAACATCCTGACCAGATATTATAAATCTCCCATGGTAAAAAACAGACCACCACACACACACACACACACACACACACACACACACACTGTCAACGTGTCATATCTATTTATTTGCCATCTTAGGAGGTGTCCTCTGAGGATGGGGACTAATCTTTAGCAGGACCAGTGACTTCATGTGCTATGCTAATATGCTAAGCTAGCTCTTTTCTTCATTCATTACCCGTCTTGATTCTAAGCTTAAACGTCTCTATGTGTTTGTAGCCTTTCTGCTAAGACCGTGGTTTCCTCTGTTATCATTCTTAAGTTACGGTAGCCATTGCCCATTATTTTTTATTGTTTGTGTATAGCTCGTTTTTTTTCCACTAGCCTCCAGTTTTTCTGATTAGTTAAATGTTTTTTACCCATTTCCAACCTTTTTGCCAACTGTGTTTCAATAATTTCATTTCCTAACATTCGTTGTAGTTGAATTGTAGTGTCTGTCTCTGTCAGGTTCAGATCTACGAGCTGGAGGAACATAAGATCGAGACCTGGAGAGGTAAAGGAGTATTTTTACCTCCATGCATTTAACCAGCGGCAATGACTGAATGAACATCGTGTGTTTACAGAGCTGTACCTGCAGGAGACCTTCAAACCTCTGGTCCACATCTCACCTGATGCCAGGTACAAGTGTGTGAGTGTGTATGTCTGTGTGTGAGAGAGAGTGTGTGAGTATGTGTGTGTGTCTGAGAGAGAGTATGTGTGTGTGTGTGAGAGAGAGAGAGTGTGTGTGTGTGTGAGAGAGAGAGTGTGTGTGCGAGAGAGAGAGAGAGTGTGTGTGTGTGAGAGAGAGAGTATGTGTGTGTGTGTGTGAGAGAGAGTATGTGTGTGTGAGAGAGAGTATGTGTGTGAGAGAGAGAGTGTGTGTGTGTGTGAGAGAGAGAGTATGTGTGTGTGTGTGAGAGAGAGAGTGTGTGTGTGAGAGAGAGAGTGTGTGTGTGTGAGAGAGAGAGAGTGTGTGTGTGTGTGTGAGAGAGAGAGTGTGTGTGTGTGTGAGAGAGAGTATGTGTGTGTGAAAGAGAGAGTATGTGTGTGTGAGAGAGAGTATGTGTGTGTGTGAGAGAGAGAGAGTATGTGTGTGTGTGAGAGAGAGTGTGTGTGTGTGTGTGAGAGAGAGTATGTGTGAGAGAGAGAGAGTATGTGTGAGAGAGAGTATGTGTGTGTATGAGAGAGAGAGTATGTGTGAGAGAGAGAGAGAGTATGTGTGTGTGTGAGAGAGAGTATGTGTGTGTGTGTGAGAGAGAGTATGTGTGTGTGTGAGAGAGAGTATGTGTGTGTGTGTGAGAGAGAGTATGTGTGTGTGTGTGAGAGAGAGTATGTGTGTGTGTGTGAGAGAGTATGTGTGTGTGTGTGAGAGAGTATGTGTGTGTGTGTGTGAGAGAGAGTATGTGTGTGTGTGTGTGAGAGAGAGTATGTGTGTATGGAGGTCTTTTCATACACAGCTGGACTTAGACTCCTCAGAAATCTGGAGTAAAGTCACTGAATAATTTATTAACTGCTGAAAATATCCTGATGAGAGGAGGAGGGAAGAAAGAGGAGAAATCATCAGAGCGACCCCTCACAACCTTCCTCCTCAACCCCCCAGTATATTTGAAGCCGTCTACTCGCTGATCAAGAACAAGATCCACCGTCTTCCCGTCATCGATCCGGTCAGCGGGAACGCTCTCTACATCCTGACCCACAAGAGGATCCTCAAGTTCCTGCAGCTCTTTGTGAGTCTGCAGAGGAAAACAGCATATTTCTGCAGAGACACCGCCCTGTGGTGGACGGACTGTTGATGAAACAGTGATCCTGTGTGTGTGTGTGTGTGTGTGTGTGTGTGTGTGTGTGTGTGTGTGTGTGTCAGGTGTGTGAGATGCCCATGCCAGCCTTCATGAAGCAGACCCTGGAGGAGTTGGCCGTGGGGACGTACGCCAACATCGCCTACATCCATCCTGACACCCCGCTCATCACCGCCCTGTCCGTCTTCACCCACCGCCGCGTCTCCGCCCTGCCCGTCGTTGACCACAATGGTAACAGTTGGCAAAGACGTATTTAAAGCCAGTCGTCTCCAGGTGCGCGGCGTTTGACCCCCGCTTGTGTTCTTGCGTGTGTTTGCAGGTAAAGTGGTGGACATTTACTCCAAGTTCGACGTGATAGTGAGTAAATCTGAGCGCATCATACCTGGTGAGAGCTGTGTCGGCCGCGTGAGTCGGAGCAGGAAATCTGAATGGGTCTGTTTTGTGCAGAACCTGGCTGCGGAGAAGACGTACAACAACCTGGACGTGACGGTGACCCAGGCTCTCAGGCACAGATCCCAGTACTTTGAAGGAGTCATGAAGTGCAACAAACTGGAAACCCTGGAGACCATTGTGGACCGCATCGTGAAGGCAGAGGTGACACTTAGAATAATGAGAAAAGTGTTGGGAGTGGTTCAAAGTGGAGGTGGGACTGCATCAAGGATCAGCTCTGGGCCCCTTCTTGTTTGCTATGGTGATGGACAGGCTGAAAGAGGAGTTCAGCAGGAGCCTCCATGGACTACGATGTTGGTGGAGAACATTGTGATACATGTGTGTGAATGAAAGGGAGGCAGGAGGAACGTTGAGGGTGGAGGAGGTGCAGGAGTTTAAGCACTTGGGCTCAACAGTTCAGAGCGACGGGGAGGTTGGAGAAGAGGTGAAGAAGTAAGTGCAGGCAGGGTGGAGTGGGTGGAGAAGAGTGTGAGGAGTTATCTGTGACAGAGGAGGAGCAGCAGGAGTGAAGGGAAAGGTTTCCAGGATGGAGGTGAGATCAGTTCTGCTGGATGGTTCAGAAGCGGTGGTTCTGAGCAGAAGACAGGAGGCAGAGCTGAAGATGTTCAGATGTTCTCTGGGAGTGAGGAGGAAGGACAGGATTAGAAAGGAGACATCAGAGGGACAGTCCAGGTTAGACGTCCTGGAGACAAAGTCAGAGAGGACAGACTGAGATGGTTCTGACCCGTGAAGAGTAGGGATAGTGGTTCCACTGGTAAAAGGATGCTGGAGATGGAGCTTCAGGCAGGAGAAGAAGAAGGGGGGGACCAAAGAGGAGGTTTCTGGATGTGTTGAGAGAGGACATGCAGTTGGTTGGTGTGACAGGAGAAGGTGGAGACCCCTGAAGTCTGGAACATTAATACTAACTGTGTGTTCAGGTTCACAGGCTGGTTGTCGTCGACGAAGAGTCTCGTATCGTTGGCATCGTCTCTCTGTCGGACATCCTGCAGGCGCTGTTCCTGACCCCCGCAGGTAGACATTCAAGTCTTCAGTTCACATGAAATCAGTCCGGCCTAATGTTCCCACCCTGAGAAGATCTGAGGGGCAGATGTTTCGTCGCTCCTTCGCTGAGTCTGTTCTTCATTCTGCAGGTCTGGAGAGGAAGCAGTCGCTCCCCTCTCAGCCGGCAGTTCTGGACCCAACAGAACCTGAGACGACTTGTGAACCTGGACAAGATCAACAGATGGAGCAGGACCAGGGACTGGACCCTGGCACAGAGACAGATAACCAGCCTGGACCTGACCAGGACCTGGATCTGGTGCCAGGAAAAGAAACAGAGAAAGGCTGCAGGGATGCTGATCCTGCCGAGATCTGCCAGCAGGGGGAGACAGAGGGAGACAGGGACGTGAGACAAACCGAGAGTGAAGAGACACAAAGAGAAGGAGAAAGAAAGGAGGAGGACACCCAGACAGACACTGAGAGACAGGTGGAGGGAGAGACGGAGGCGGAAGACATCCAGGTAGATGATGAGAGACAGGTGGAGGGGGAGGCAGTGGGAGAGGACACACAGGTAGATGCTGAGGGGGAGACAGGGAAGGAGATCACACAGGTAGATGCTGAGGGGGAGACAGAGGGGAAAAACACACAGGTAGATGCTGAGGGGGAGACGGAGGGAGAGGACACACAGGTAGATGCTGAGGGTGAGACAGGGGGGGAGATCACACAGGAAGATGCTGAGGGGGAGACAGAGGGAGAGGACACACAGGTAGATGCTGAGGGGGAGACAGAGGGTGAGGACACACAGGTAGATGCTGAGGGGGAGATAGAGGGGGAGGACACACAGGTAGATGCTGAGGGGGAGAACACACAGGTAGATGCTGAGGGGGAGACAGAGGGGGAGGACACACAGGTAGATGCTGAGGGGGAGAACACACAGGTAGATGCTGAGGATGAGGCTGAAGTGACGGGGAGACATGAGGGAGAGGAGGAGACAAGTGAAGGAGAGAAAAATGAGGAGGGGGAGGAAGAGAGGGAGGGTGAAGGAGGGGAGGTGGCGTGACATCGTCATATGCCAGTTTTTTTTTTGACTTGCTTGCTGTGTGTGATATGAGCCAGCGATCACAGAAGAAGGGGGACAGGAAGGGGAGGAGTCAAGAAAGCACTGACAGGACTTTGCCTCTTGATTGGCTCGGAAGTTCTGAGTGGCAGTCTGTCTGAGCGAGAGATCCACAGGGCTGTGATTGACAGGCGCTGTGGAGGTAGGCGGGACATTCGGTGCAAGAGCCAATCATGTATCATTTATGATTGATTAAGAGAAAAATTATATTTATAAAAAGTTTTGTTCCATAAATATCACTGAGAAGTATGTGACACATAGTTCTCCCTATAAATATAAACATAAATATAATTCTCTGAAGAATTAGCGGAACGGTTACTGTGTCTTCCCTTAAAGCTGCATCAGCTACCATTTTTCAAATTATATAAATATAAAAGTTTTGTTTATATGAATTTATCAAAAGTAAGATTCCTAGTTTTTATTTTTTAGACCCCTTCAGTTCTTGTTAGCTCAATGCTAGCTTGTCAGACAAGTTAACATCAGTGTTAGCCTCATTCAGAGGCTAATATCAGTGTTAGCATCTATAACAGGCTAACATAAGATTTAGCTTCTCCAATAGGTTAATGCTAATATAGTGAAACAGGCTAAAAAATGGGATCCTTCGTTTCCCACAATGCACTTTTCTTCATACAAAAACACAAACAGATCTGTGGATGTGGTTGTTGCTTCTGCTAATGCAAACATCTAAAACGCTTTGAGGTGGACACAGGGTGCTTTTATTGTGAAGGTGCCATTATTTTGAAGTAGCTTCAGGAAATGTAGTGTTACATCTGAGGATTATATTTATGTGAAAATATTCTAATATTCTAAATATTCTGTTTGTCACCGATACCGAAGGATTATAGAAGAACTGCTGTACATACATCATTTCCGAAACAATCACTTTTTATTTGCGTCATAGTCATTTTGTTTTGTGATGTCATGAAGGGGGCGTGTCCAGCGCGTTTTGTGTTGCCGTGTCATTTTAGCTGCAGCTTCTGATTTGTGGACAGTTTTAAATGATTGCTGTATAGTTTAATAGTTTCTATTCCTCCCTGAGACACTATTTATCTTGTGAACCATAGATTATCATAGATGATATTAATATTCCTGTATATGTAAAGATTGTATGTATATTGTTTTTTTTATATATATATTTAAAACAAATTTTATTTGGTGGAAGATTTTAAATGAGTCTGTACAAAATAAGATTTTAATGCTATTAAATTAATGTATTTTTAGTTTTTAGATGTGTTCATAGGAGATTTTGCAAGTCACATAGAGAGTGTAGGGGGCGCCACCACCGACCCCACCCAGCCCCCACCTCCCCAATCTTACGTACATGAATGGATTTATTAGAAGTAAAATTTTAAATTAACTAAAAGACTGAACTTCTTTCTTTGTGTTTGTCTTGACTGGATGTTGGGATTCTGGGAAATGTAGAATTGTTTTATTCGCAACGTCATTATGTCACAAAGGCACTAGAACAAAGTCACAATGTCACAGAGGAACTAAATGTTATAGAGACACTAGACTGTTTCTCTGTGTGAACCTGGACTGTTTCACTGTGTGAACCTGGACTGTTTCTCTGTGTGAACCTGGACTGTTTGACTGTGTGAACCTGGACTGTTTCTC
>VRLP01004779.1:0-22500 GCA_009660295.1 Lophius piscatorius
TCACCTCAACATCAACCCAAGAATGGTTCAGAGGTCACAGAATAAAGGTTCTGTCATGACCATCCCAGTCACCTGACCTGAACCCCACAGAACATCTGTGGGATGTGCTGCAGAGGAGAGTCCACAAGTGTGGACCTCAGAACCTGAAGGAGGTTCTGTATGGAGGAATGTTCTCAGATCTTCTCCATGTGTTCTCAGACCTCATCACAGACTACAGAAGGAGACTCAGGGCTGTTAAAAGGGGGCTGCACAAATCATTTAAAACAGGGTGCTAATTATTGCGACATACAAGTTTTCCAGAAAAATATTATTATTTTTTATTTTAAGACAATGATGATATTATTTTTGGGCCATCTCATTCTACTCTTACACTCAATCTGGACTTTCTACTCTCCCGTTTCTTTGTCTCCCTTCATCAACAACAGACCGCCATCCCTTATATCCGCTTAAACGGACACTCCCTCTGCTCCACCGCCGTAACGGCTGTTTCCACTGTTTAAAAATAAGCCATTTTTCCCACAATTCCACGAGTCATCTTCCTGTTTGAGGTACCCCTGTTTTGAGTCCCACGTACGTCACAGCAGGAGCCCCCCCCCCCCCCCCCCCCCCCCCCCCCCCCCCCCCCCCACCTCCTATCATCATCCTGACCTTGCATGTTTTCCTGAGGAGTCACATTTGAGGCTCACTAAGTGGAATTTCCAGTTTAGGAGCCGGTCCAACTTTATCTGTGCATGCTGACCTCCTCCTGCTGCTGGAATGTCTTCCTCCTGCCAGGTCGGAACGCAGAAAAATAAAATGCAGAACTTGGAGGAAAAATTAAACAAGGTTGTAGGTTAACGCCGAAGATTAAATGAGACAAAAACACCAAACTGTTGACAGATTGTCGACTATATTAAAATCTTCTTCTTCTTCATCTTCTTCTTCTGTTTCCATCTTTCCCTGTCCTCTGCATCTTCCTCTGTCACACTGACCAACTTCATGTCCTCTCTCACCACATCCAAAAAATTCTTCTCCAGCCTCCTTCTACCAGTAGATCCACTATCCCTCCTCTTCTTCACGGGTCAGAACCATCTTTATCTGTCCTCTCTGACTTTGTTTCCCAGACGTCTAACCTGGACTGTCCCACTGATGTCCTCCTTTCTAATCCTGTCCTTCCTCCTCACTCCCAGAGAACATCTGTCTTTATTCCTCTTTTCTCCAGCACATAAGAAACAGCAAAACTCTGTCGGACCTTTTCTTCTCTCTCCATCAGAACTCTCAAAGCAAACATCTCATCTGCAGAGCTCTTTCTGGGCACAGAACCACCCTGCTGCTCACAAACGGTCACCTCTTTTTCCTAACATAGCTCCCACAACTCTTTCCCAGATCTTCATTATGTGGAGCTTCTCGCTTGTTCATGAAAATTAGAACCAGAGAAAATTTTCCTCCATATTTCTTCTACATGATTCACATTTTAACGCAGGTGTGTCGTGAGAAGAACCTATCAATACAAGACTAACTCAGTCAGAGTCTTACTTCATCTTTGTCCTGGTGTGTCATCAGTATCCATGGCAACAAAAACAGGTTCTGGTGGCATAAGACAAAGCTTTGACAGAGAGTTGGACAAATGATGCAGGAGGTCGGGGGATCAAGTCTCCTCAAAGTTTGTTTATCTTCTTTTTCTTTCTGCAGCGCAAAGTGCATGACATCCTCCGCCTCAGCCCTCATACTCGGCTGTATTCCAAACGCCCGCCCTTTTTTTTTATCCGAATGATTTTAGCCACGGCGGGCATGAAATGCTATGCTAGCTGTGTTTGTTCCGATGTCACTCGACAGCGAAGCACAATCTGTCCTAGTTCAATCATGACACATGAGCGAACACGACGGATTAGTCACACGTCTCCTCGGTTCTCTGAGTGTGTCCGCAAAGGGCAGAAGTTTCGAAGATTAATCGAGGGCATTTAAGAATTTCATGGAGTGGATTATCTCAATGCCCGTGGGAAAGAATCCGCTGACTCTCAACGCTATTATGCGACTATAAACCGCTTAATGTCAATTTTGATAAACATCTTTGACGGAATATTAGGCGCCGTCCCCGTTTCTTTTTTTTTTTTTTCGTTTCTCAGTGTCGGTTCACGTGATTTCATACGTTTGACGGCGGCATAAAATTGACAGTTAGTTTAACCTTCGTACTCGGGAGCAGTCAGACCGAACAAACAGTAATTTAAGGTTTTACTCTTTAATGATGGCTGTTAAACAACAGTGACATTAACTCGGCCTGGCTAATCATTCAGTAACAACTTTATCAACATCAGGAGGAAGAAGGACGCCATTATCACGGTTAAAGCGCCTTATTTTTGATGATATTGATGTGTCCATGCAAACGCAGACGGAACAGGATGCAGCGCCAACTAATAAAAGATATGGATGCACGCGGCTTTCTACGATAGCAAACCATTAACTAACACGACAAAGGTTTATGGGTAACACTATCCGTGAAGGGAGAAAGGGATGTTTGTTAAGCGTATCGGACCATATTCTTCTTGACCTTCCCGTGAGAGTTGGGCGGATTTTTGAACTTTAAATTCAAATAACCTTTATTTAACCGGGAAAATGATCCCATTGAGATCGAGGAATCTCTCAGGCGTGGCTGTCCGGGTAAACACGTCATCATTTACGGCGTACAAATACCTCAGGTCTACACTATCGTCCCCAACAGTGAGGGTTTATTCCTGAAAGCCCTCATTCCCCTGCGTTGTTTGCGCATTTCCTCTGGTTGAACTCCTCAAATTAAATGTTAAGTTATGTTTCAAAACAAACAAACAGTGTTTTTCATAATAAGCTCCCTTTAATGACTAAAATATGAATTATTAGATTAAGAAAAAAGAAGATAGATCTCCCTGTGTTCGTTCATATTCACCAAATTTGGACTAAATCGGTTAAAAAGTTGTCAGAAAAAACGTGTTTTCGTAAAAAAACATCCCCCTAGTAGGTAAAATATGAGCTATTACAGTAAAACATGACGTATATAAGACACATTTCCTCGATTCGACTCATATGCACCAAACTTGGACCAAATTGGAAAGATGGTTGAGAAATTATTGCTTGAAAACGTTCGTAAACTCCCCCTAGTGTCGGACACACACACAAAAATAGACTTAAAATCAGTTTCCTTTTTCTTTTTCTTTTTTTCATGCTGCTGTTATTGCTTGTTGTAGCTTCATGTTTAACAGACCATGAATGGCATCTAACAAAAAAAAAAACACAAAAAAAAAACAAACACCGGGCCGCATGCCACTTGTAATGATTTACCAAGACGGCGAAGTTGACCTCGGAAAGTTTTCTTTGTTAATTTTTCAAAAGCTGTCGTAAAGATTTACAAGCGAACTGGACAAACGCCGTTTGTCACAACGTCCCTCACCTCCTGCGGTTCCGCTGGAAACGCCTTTCTGTGTCACCCAGGCAGTTGCATCATTTTGCTATTCCCCTACGACCTGAAACCCGGCGCATTTCATGTCAGGAGTGTCTGAATCACGGAGGCGGGTTGCAAACGTGCTGCGTCCGTCGTAACCGGTTGAATCCGGCCTGAAGCAGAGCAACACAAATACTCTGGGATGGGCGTGTGAGTTGAATACAGGTGAATAACACATGCCTATGATTACGTTACCTGTGATGTACATATATTTAGGTGCTCAGCTCAGTTAGGAGGGAATGAGCCTTGACATCAGAGCCCCACAATCTTTCTCTATTTGCCGTTTGCAGCGGTGCATCATGGTCATGAACTTAGAGAGCAAACAGTCTTCGACAGGATGAACCTCTGACTGGCGTTCAGCAGAGAGAAGAGATTTTTCAGCTAGAGCAACTACTGAACGACATGTGGAGGGTTTATTTCATTCTTGGAAAAGACAAGAGAGAGGAGAGGAGCACAAAAATAATTAAAGTGGCTCCTTCATAATTTCTATTTATGACTTTTAGGTCTTCATCCAGTATCTGCTGGTGTTTGATGGAGTCCATGGAACCATGTCTTTAACAAGATGTCCAGAACCTTTGGTAGAAAAACATCCCCACAGCATCAGAGATCCACCACCAGACTTCACAGTGGGTATGAGGGGCTTTTCTCTATGTCTTCCTTTCTTGCCCCACCGTTCTTAGATGTTTGTTGCCAAAAACCTCTACTTTGGTCTCATCTGACCTCTGACCTTGTTCCAGTGATAGTCCCATTGGTGTTTGTCAAACTGTAGGAGCGTTAGCTTGTGTGTGGACGACAGCAGAAGCTTTTTTCTTTCTACCCTCCCAAACAGCTGGTGTTGGTGTCGGCGCCATCTGATGGTGGTTAGGGAGACTTTCTGACTCCTTCAACTGACCTCTGACCTCTCTAACTGTAATCCTTGAATAGTCTTTAGCCAGTCCAACCATCCTCCTCACAGTGTGTGGGGTCAGTTTGCAGACGCGTCCTCTTCCAGGTTGATGTCTAACATCTCCAGTCTCTTTAAACTTCTTCATTATTGATCTAAATGTTGAAACTGACATTTTGAACTGCTGAGAGATGTTCTTGTCTCCATTGTCAGATTTGTGCAGCTCTACGACTTTTCTTTGCTCCTCATTGCTGTGTTCTCTGGTCTTCATCATCGTGAAGAACCTCAGAGAGAATCAGGCCTGTGTCACCTCATATTTATACCCCACATTAGAGAGTTAATGTTCATGATTTAAGAGTTCCTACTCAAACAGGTAGGACCTTTCAGTCACAGGATTTCCAAGTGATGGCTATAATTGCGGCCCAGACGTTTTAGAAAAATAATATTTGTTTTTCGTTAAGAATGTAATGTTTCTTTTAATGATGTTACTCGGATAAAAGGTTTTGTCATGGGTCAATGGGTATATAGTATTTTTTGCATCTCATTTTGCAACTTTCTTTTGTCATTTTTTCTAGCTAAAAATGGTTCTGCCTAAATTTACTGAGTCTAATAATACCTTTATTTGTAAATCAAATCGCGTCTAAGCGATGAAGAGAACACGATAAGAAGGTGATAATACTATTAATAATAACTGGGTTTGGCCTTGTTTTGCCTTGTAAAGTCCGCCAGCTGCTCCTACAAACACTGCAATCAGCCCCGGCGAAAGTCCACGGGTTTTTATCAAGCATTGAGACACTCTCTGACCCACTTATGCTGCACTTAATCGCTGTTTCACAATGGTAGCTGGACAGGTCGCAGTGTCAGTCGCATGGTCTCCCTCTCTCCGTCACACAGACATAGGAAAACACACAAACAACAGAGTTCTTATCTTCGGCCACAATTTGTGAGGGTATCTCCTGTGTGATTCCTGTCCAACAGAAACGCTCGTGTACCGAGGCCACGGTCATAAAATTAGCACAGCGGATATATATTTTTTCTCATCCAATGCCCCTGTTGTTCCATGTGTTCCTATCAGGGGCCTCATATTACAAGCCCACAGTGCCTCTATTGTATCTCCACGAGAACCTTTCACACACTTGCTGCCAATACGAGCACTTATTGGCAGATTCACAGTTTTAAAGTCAGAATTTTACAGGTGTGGAAATTTCCACGCCGAGCCTTTGGCGCTACCGCTTTACCATAGGAGTACTTTTATAAAGGGTTTATAAATGGGTTATAATTGGGTTATGAATGAAGTTGCAAACACTTTATTAGGCATTAATTAACTTTTATAAACAGTTTATACCATAGCTCGCATTTTATCAATGTGGCTCACTATTTGGCAACGTCATACTCGCTGCAGGGATACATGTGCTCACTATTTGGCAAGCGTCAGGTCTCTGATACACTATATAGCGAATGAGTTAAAGCAGCTTTTTAATGATTTGTAAAGTGTTTATAACTTATTTAGTCTGTATAAATGATTGGCAAGGATGTGGAAAGACAAAAGTGAATACTCAGAAGATGCTGATCAGTGCAGTTATGCACACGAAAACCTCAGTACTCAGATTACGCCGTGCTGTGTTCAGGTGAAAATGTTCCAGAGGTCAAAGAGTGCCGCTCATCAAAGAGCTTTATTTCAGATTAGATATCTGTTTGACGTTCGTGCCTGTAGCAGTGCAGGAGAGGGGGTGGGCTTCCTTTTCTACAGACTTTATCTCGCCTTGGCCGCAAATCAAGTTTGCAGGTCCGGACGGGTGACTTAATCCCCAGCCCCCAACAACAATCAGTCAAATTCAGACTAAAACAAACCTTCTGTTAGGAATGTGAGAGATCAACCACCTGGAGTCCGAGATCACACCGTCGTGATCTCTAACTCTAAACCCCCATCTGCCAGGATTTTAATGTCTGTGTCTAAAAATCAACAGGTGTTCCAGGTGATGTGGAATAAACCGATCCCGAATGACTGTTTTATATATAACAGTCATAATATGTATATTATATATATCCTTCGTGTTAACGCGATAACTCAAAAATCGTTGCATGGATACATTTTCAAATTTTATCCCCTCATAGACCCTGGTGCGAGGAAGAACTGGATTAATTTTGGGGAAGGTCAGTTGCATATTTTGCTCGCTAGGGGGAGTTTTTTTCTTCTTCCGAAAATAAGTAAAATACAAAATGACATGAAGTCGTTTTGAAAAAAAAAAAAAAAAGTTTTATTTTTCTTATGCTGAGAATCTTATTCACACTTTCATTAAAAAATAGTTCAAACGGCAGCAAGATTCTTTTTACCGTAAGACTAAAAAGGAGTTGGAGCCCGTTTAAAATTCATCAGAAACTGTTCTTTTGACTTATACATTCTTCAATTAGACCGAGATGTGTGTGCGTTGTGTGCGTTGGATAAAGACAAAGGATCTTCGCCAAGATTCCTGTCCACACCCTGAAAGCTCATAGTGGAGGGAAGGAGGCGTTGAAGCACCTGACAATGAAAGCAAAGAGAGAGAGAGAGAGAGAGGTGTAGAAAAAAGAGTGGCCTCAATTTTCATTAATGTCTCGATTTCAACACAACACAAAGCCTGTTTGGTCGGAAAAACCAGCAAAGAATCTTTCGTCCTTCTTCTCGCTGTGACTGAAATGTTTCAATCAAGAATTTCTGTTGATTTTTTTTCGATCTTTCAATTTACCCCAAACGTGATCATGAATCGTGGATGTTGGGATGTTTGTGTGTTTGCAGTAAAGAAAGAGTTCTTCATTCATAATTTTCTTTATTGAACTTTAAGATGAAAAAAAAAAGAAGTGATTAAAGTGAGGTTTATAATTAATTAACTAGAATTAAGAATAAATCCCACGTTCCCATGATCTTCTTTTTGGGAATATTTACTTTAAGGTCAGAATTCGTGTTTAAAGATCAGAATTCCGATTCTAATCGGAGAAACCTGACTTTAATCTTGGAACTCAGACTTTAAAAACTCAGAATTCTGAGTTTACTTTCATAATACCGAGTTTACTCTAATTAATCTGACTTTAATCTCAATACTCTAACTTTAAAAACTCAGAAATTTGGATTCTAATCTCAGAACTCAGACTTTAAACCAAGAATTCTGAGTTTACTTTCATAATACCGAGTTTACTCTCAGAAACCTGACTTTAGTCTCGGAACTCAGACTTTAAAAACTCAGAAATTTGGATTCTAATCTCAGAACTCAGACTTTAAACCCAGAATTCTGAGTTTACTTTCTTAACATTCAGTTTACTCTAAGTAATCTGACCTTACCCTGAGAAGTCAGACTTTAAACTCAGAATTCTGTGTTTACTCTCAGAATTCTGACTAGTGGTTGTGAATGTGAGGAAGCTAAAGACACACTCACACTTGTGTCTTTCCCTCCACACATGATCCGCCTCCACTGTGACCAAACCGTCTCTGATCATTTATTTCATGGATTTTTCATCCGGCCTTCTGTTTTTCTATTTATTAGGAATATTATTACAGTGTGTGGAAGTTGTTGTTTTTTTCCCCTTCACATGGCTGGTGATGAAACACTTTGAATTAGGAGGAGTGAAATGTATGAAATAGGATTAGAGCCACAAAGGACTACATTTTTTTTTCTTTTTCAAATACTATTATTATTTTTAAGTCTGACTTTCATCTCAGAATTCTGGGACTAAAGCCAGAACCTTCTGAGACTTTTTGGTTGAATTGAAAATAACACAATTTTGAAAAAAAAGAAAATCCTACTTTACTAACGATTTACACTTGAGGTGTTCCCCTGGGGTACGTCCTTGGCCCCTTAGCATTAGCATTAACATACTGCTAGCTACTGGTTCATATTATAAACAGGTTAAGTCAAGTGGCACACATCATTCAATAAGAAAAGTGATTCAAAATGTGCTTAACCAAACAGTTGAACAAGACTTTAAAGGGTTATTAAGGTGAAAGTTCTATGAATAAAGTTATAATCCTGATATTAAAGTAAAAATTCTGAGCTTTTTTTTTTTTTTTTTTAAGTCAGAGGAGAATAAATTCAGAATTCTGTGATTAAAGTTAGAAAAACTAAAAGAACTTAAATGATGTGTGTGGCCTAAATCCTCTTCCGTTCATTTGATACTTCCCAATTCCAACTGTTTTTGCCAGCAGCCATGTGAGAGAGAAAAAAACCCCAACTGCCACACCCATTTATAATATTTCTAGAAAATAGAAAAACCGAACACGAGCCAAAAAGCCATGACATAAACGATAAGAGACGGTTCGGTCACAGCGGTACTGACAGATCATGGGGTGGAGAGAAGTTTGACCCGTGAGCGTGTCCTCAGCTTCCTCATCATGCCACTGCTGGAAACGATCAGACTGCTGTTTGGAGCGACAGCTGCTGTTGACCAATAGCCGCGCGGCTGGTGGAGTGGGCGGGGCCGAACTCCCCAAACTCGTATAAAATTCCTGCAAACATCCGCCTTGCACCGCGTCCTATAAACAAAGCAGCGCCTCTGTCACCGCTGCGATTTCTGCAGAAGAAGAGAAAGTTTTTGTGGACTTTTTAGGGAGTGTTCTTCCCGGGACAATCACAAGTTAAAGCAACAGGTACGATTTCTCCCTTAAATCATTCTTCTTCTTCATAGAGTTAAGAACCGGGGCGTTTTCTTTGCAGGTGCTGGTCGGTCAGCATGTTTCAGCATGTCGGCGCAAATAAACTTCAAGAGAATGTTTCAGCTTTTTTTCCTTCTTTCCTTTTTTTTTATTAAGAAGAAAACGCCAGACAAAAGTATCTCCTATTGCATTTAAAAAGAAAAAAAGAAAAAAGAAAAAGCATAGCACGAAAAAGTTCCGTAGGACTATTTTTATATGTGTGTGAATCATTAGTAAGGTCACCTCACGTCATAAATATGTAAACATGTAGGGAGTCATAGATCAGCATGCTTTTAACAAGTGATCCTCCATACACACACGCACACACACACACACACATACACACGTACACAAGCAGGACAGCTTTTAAGTAAAAATGTAGACCTCCATTTCAAATCCTCTTTGCTGTCAAGCCTTAATATGAAGAAAACAAACACGGGGGGGGGGGGGGGGGGGGGGGGGGGGTGAGAGGAAGGGATCATGTTTACATCTAAATGAATAAAAGCTATTCTTCAAGGAGTGAATGATCATTTACTGAAACATGGACACTGGTTCTGTTTTCCAGCTGTTCCAGTCAGTTCTAATGTTGAGTCAGCCTCAGATGGTCCATTTACAGGAGGATCCATCTCGCAATAATTAGTATTGAGCAATGACACCCACCCCCACCGGTTTACCGTAGCGGGAGACCCCACACATTTGGACATCTTTCACAATCTGAGTATGTAGGTCCTTGTCGGCTTAGTCCAGCCGGGCTGCTGCTGCTGTTCTGTTGATATTTCAGAACCAGGGATTTGACAGATTAAGCGAGTCCCCTAAGATTAGGAAAGCAATCATTGTTTCTGCACTATGGACGCGTCTGCCCGTGGTTTTTAAGACCACATGGAGGCGACGGAGGAAGGAGGATTCCAGACCCTCTTAGAATCGACAGGCTGCCCTCTGGATCTAAACCTGCACACATGTTTGAGCAAACATAGAAAGAGTTTGAGCTGGGGTTGGATTTTATGGTTCAAAGTAGTTATGTGATTATCTCCGGGGGTTAATCGCGGAAAACAAACTTGGATGCGGTTTGGATGATGTTTTTTCTCGTCCTCACCTGAAATCCCATCAAGTCAAATGAGCAGAATCATTTCTGAAGGCAGAGGCGGCGAGATCGGTTCCCCTTTTTTCACGAGTATTCAACCCATCACATGTATATTTTTTTCATGTTTTCTCCTCGTGGTTTATGTCAGCTGATATCGGGCTGCGTATTAGAGATCATACCGAGTCTATATCCTCCTCCTGTTTCCTGTTCAGGATTGCATAACACAGTCTGACTTCTGCCGGACCGAAGCCGTTCTAGTGTATAGTTTGTTCTTCCTCCACGGCCTGACACACACACACACACACACACACACACACACACACACAGGTTTAATAGACCAGTATGCATTTTGGAACTAGTTTGACTTGGTTAAAAACAATGTGTAATTGTTGCCATTGCCACCAGGCCCGTTTGGAGTTGGGCCAGTTTGAAGAATCCCACTCTCTGCAGCAGCAACATGAAACCCCTATAAGAGAAAAGATGCCCCCGAAAGAATGAGAAACAACCTCCGCTCCTTTTTATTTATTTATTTATTTTCATTTTAAATGCATTGTCAACCCTTTAAATGTCCTCATCCAGAAAGTAAAACTATGGAAAAGTGATTTATTTGCATATTCCATTTCTTTGCGGCAGATTTAATATCGTAGAAATGCCATAAAAAGGACTTTTAAGACTAAAAACTAAAAAAAGAGTCTTTTTTCACGATTAAAATTTTGTATTTCAGGGAAAATATCAATAATTTTGTCAGATTAGCACGTTTTTAGGAAGCTATTTTATTATTTTGGCGGTATTAAGTCGCATAAGTCTGTTAATTAAATCCTCACATTTGCTTTAATATGCCTGGAAAAAAACAAAATAAAATCATTCATTTTGAATAGGACTTCCTCAATGTGGTGTCCTCCAGGGCTCCGTCCTTGGCCCCCTACTCTTTAGCATAAATACATGCTGCCATTAGATCTTAGTAGAAATGGATTGAGTTTATAAAGTTTTAAACAGATTTCTGTCAGTAAGAAATAGAGAGATAAGAGTTTTAGCGGGTCATTAAAGGGTCTAATACTTATTCCAGGCCAATCATTTGACACGACCGACACATCTATGAAACTAAGTTGACCCATCAGAAATGTCAAAGCAGCTGAACTCGCGTATCATTGCTTGAGATTATGACCCTATGGGTTTAAACTATCCCCCCCCCCCAGCTAGGTGAAACATTAGCTCAGCTTGGCGGGCGGCTGGAGGTTCACCGCTGGTGTAAACAGCAGGTGACCTAGTTGCCTCGGCCAGCCGAACTCTGACCGCTCTCTCCGCCGCCGGCCTGCTAACAGGTGGAGATGGGAGGCAACTACAGCAGCGGTCTGCAAACTCTCTTTTTAAAGAGTTCTCTGAGCTCGTTTTTTTTTCTTTTTTCTTTTTACTCGGCGGCCTAGGTTTTTTTTTTTTTGGTTTTTTTTTCCTCCCCTTTTTTTTTCTAAACGGAGTTATTTCGTGTTATTTTGTCTAAATCATGAACATGCCTTCTCTCACATGGCTGTGGAATCTCAAGCGTGGGCGGATTCTCCAGGCCTCTCCTACAAAGATCCTGCAGTGTGATCTGGGTCCATCTTTTTGAAGGCCTCAGAGAAAAATGAACCTGTTGTTTGATACTCCTCTTCCTCTTTGCCATTGTGAGATCTGGCTGGCTCCAGGCTCTGTTCTAACCCCCCCCCCCTCCTTTACAGACAGAGCGGCACGTTGTCTTTCTTTCTAGGGCGTGTTCTACGGCGTGATGGTCATGTCCACAGCAGAAATGTGATGAATCACCCGCTCTAAAAATGAACCCTCGGTTTTTTAATGACCACACTGCTGTCCTGTGGGTTGATTGGTGTTCTGCTGATGCCGGCGAACAAAGACGAATGGAATGAAGGAGAAAGTTCTGGAAATGTCCTGATTGCAAACCGAGACAAATAGAAAAGGAATGCGCAGAACACACAGTGCGAGGACGCCCACGGAGAGGGATTAGAAGAGGCTGGGCTGTCTTGATCGGAACCATAGGTGTCCGTAGCTTCTTGTGTATTTTTGCGTGTACGGGTCGGTCAAGCCCCCCTTTCAGCAGGAAGTGAGAGGAGGACGGGGTCCTGACTCTTAGGAGCCACTGGTGCCGGCGGACAAAGAACCCTCTGAACAGGCTAATTTGATTTGTATGCAGAGCTGCAGACCGTCGGCTCTCCTCCAACAGGCCGACATGATCCACAGCACAATCTGACGCCTGGATTCTCCTCAAACCCCGCCCCCCTTTTTTTCTTCCCTGTTTTCTCATGGAACAGGCCTTTAGTGTTCCTGCTTTGAAACTCGTCCCCAGTCTTGAACCTGTTATCGGGTCGGGGCTGCTCCCCTTTTTCAGATCAGTTTGTCTACGTGTCTCAAGGTGTGGTGGCGCTCTACGAGATCTGCTGACTAGAGCGCAAGTCCTTGCATGCTCCTGTGTGGGTACACCTGTGTGTGCGTGACTGCCACCAGGTATCACCTTCACCTTTGTTTTTTGTTTTTTTACGACTTGTGTGCGGATAAAAAAGCACGCCCACCCCAAACCTTCAAAGTAATTTTATTGTCAGTTAAATCGCCGCTTTGGTGGACCAACCTTTGCCACACTTGTGGAAGAGCTTGTAGAACGGCGACTTCTCTGTTCCTGGTTTTTCCAGGGATTTTTTTTTAAAACGGGGATTTTTTTTCTCCTCTGGTCTCGGACAAATATTATATCTGTTTTCCAAGAGTGACATTGCGAGTGAAAAATAATCCATGTCCACACATGTTCGGATTTAAAGAACGATCCCCCGCACTGACCGGCGCTGTCGGGAGTATGCCAGGCCAACAGGGGGCGATGTAGCTGCAACCATAAACCTTTACCTTTGGTGACCAATAATAGTAATACATACTATTAATCGCTCGTTATACGAGTACAAGTAATACACAGGAAACATGATCGTGAAGTCTATTCTCTGCAGTGGTCAAACCCCTGTGAAGCCCCCCGGAGAGCTGAGGTTTCAGGGTCTTGCTCAAGGACACCACAGCATGTAGCCTCAGGGGCTGGGATCCATCGACCTTTTACCTACTGAGCTACAGCCGCCCCACCCCCCCATCAGAATCCAGAAAAATTCCCTCTGTATAGCACAGAAGTTCCTGCTCGTCTCAACATTCTGCAACAGTTTGAGTCACTGATCGGAGTTCAAACTAACTTTTAGGGACGTCCGGATTTTCACATCTTTGAGGCAAGAAACAAATCTTTAAAAACCGCTTTAAGTTTCTCCTTTAAAAAAAGAAAAAGGAAGTGTTGTACGTCGTCAGTGAAATATGTCGCTTTCCAAAGATTTGGCTTAGAATGAGTGAGTTTATTAAAAATAACAGAGGTCTAAGAAGGGACCCTTGAGGAACACCAGAACTAAAATGAGTAACTGATGTTTGTTTTTGTTTTTTAAGCCATGGTGACAAAAACGATTTATGTGGCGTAGAAGTGGTTTATGTTAAAATGAGTAACATCAAAGCAAGGTGTTGCGTCTTTTCTGTCCTCACCAAGAAAGAAAAAAGTATATAAAATGATCGTTTTTGTATATATTATTCCTTTGCTTAATTTATTTATTTTACTTTCTCAGACATTTTTAAGCTGTAAAAAAAATTCGACTCAATAGTGAAAGTTGGTGTTCATGCAAAATGTTCAATTTTAGTTGACTTAGCTCCACCTTTTAGCGAAGCGGAATAAGAATTAGACTTCTGTTGTTGTTGTATCGAGTTACATAATTTAGTAACTCCTCAAAAAATGTAATATGTCAAAAGAAAAATCCAACTTATCAAATAGGAATTTCACAATAGCTATCCTCTTTGGTGGCCCCCGATGACCTCTGGTGTCCCCCAGGGCTCCATCCTGGGCCCCATACCCTTAAGCATACATATTAGAAACCGGTTCTGTCAAGTGGCACAGATATTACAATAGGAATAAGGATTAAACCACATTCTTTCTTTGTTCCCATGTAAAGGTAACCATGCAAGGATACAATTCAAACAGGAAGTTCAGCCTCTGTCAGTCAAAGACTATGTAATTCAGATAAACACTTTACAGAACCATAACCGGGGCAGTACACAAGGCAAACGTGAAGCTGGGAAGTCGGAGTTAAGCTGAAAGCCGGTGAAGCTAATTATGTTACAAATATGCTTTTAGCTTATCCACACAACATGTGTTTGTAAAGTTGTGTCAATGTTGTCCGAGTGTCCTCTGCTATGGTTGCCCTGGGGGCATTCTGCTCAGCCGGCACGTCTCAGCAGGTAGGGGCAATAGTTCTGGTCGGACTGCCTCCCCCACCTGAGTCCCAACTGTCCTACAGAGAAAAGAAAGACTTTAGTCCATGGCTGAAATGACAGAAGTCGTAAAGATATAAATGTAGTCGTCGTGGCATTTTTAACAATGTTGACGCATTTTTTCGGAGAAGTTATAAATATGATCAGACGGATTTATAATTATGTTCCTGAGAAGTTCGGGATTTTATGGGGCCGTCGCCGCTGCTGCCGCGGACGGTTCGTGTTAACGCGATAACTCAAAAACTGTTTCTTGGATCATATTCAAAGTTTACACCCTTATAGATCTTGTACCGAGGGAGAACTGTGTTGATTTTGGGAAAGATCACTCGTATATTTCTGCCACAAGGGGCAACTTTATCTCCAAAAGCTTTCGATACATAACTTCCCAACGGTTGGTCCGATTTAGTCCAAATGTGGTGAAACGAATCCACTCCAGAGATCTATCATGTATATATTTAATCTTAAAGGTCCGTCTTTACTCCCAAGGGGAAAGTTTTTCACCTCTAAAATATCTAATTTGCATACGTCATCTTTTACTCTAATAGTTCATATTTCACCCACTAGGGGGACATTTTGACCGTAACTTCCCGACCATATTTCTGATTATGTCCAAATTGGCTCATATGAATCTACACCAGGAAAACTTTGTATATGTATATTTTTTTCACTGTAGTATTTCATATTTGACTCATTAGGAGAAGCTTTTTGTGGAAAACACTTTTTCCCGTTGCTAGCAGCTACTTGGACCGTCTCACTGCTTCAATATCGTTTGTGATGGAATAGTTTGACTAGTGGAAAGACTTTCTTCAGCATCTCATCCAGCTGTTATTTAAAAATGGCTCTGGATTTAATGGAGCAACATTTTTAAAGCATTGGTTTTTTTTTTTAAAGTATGTTTAAAGCAGTTAAAACTTCCTATTAATAACCAATAAAATAAAAATACCCGGAATGGTCTCTCTTAAAGTCTCGGGATTAGTTGGGAGAGCATCTGAGGCACATGGAAGATTTATGTGGTTCTGGTGACACGGAATGAATGCTAACCTTTTTTTATTTTATATTACCCGGCGGGATTTGTAAAAAAACTTAATATGGCTGTAAAACGGGTCAGGAATGAAGTCGCTGAGGTTCGGTGCCGATCAGGATAACGAGGCAGGAGTAAACATCTCGCCAAAGGACAGAATTTGACAGAACTTCTTGGAGCGGAGTAACGAACGCGTAGGAATGTTTGACATTGTGAGGAAGAAAAATAACTCGAAGACTCTCCGATCTCAAGTATATGGGCTTTTTACAGACAGAAGAACCCGAAACGCTCGGCTGGGATCCTCATCAGAAATCTTGACAATCTACCAGGACCGGTTTATTCATACAAAGTCATGCGTCTTCCACGGGGTCAGGCTATCTCGCATTCCTCGGATGGCGTGGCGCGTACATCGTCCCTCACATGTAACATGAGGAGTAACAGATCTGTAATAACCGTGTTATAACTCCAACACATGCAGGAATACAAGCTGAGATTTTTCAACATTTCTCAGCATCTATGTTCATATTTTTCACATTTTATCTCATATTTGTTTCCCCTGAAATGACTTCGCCCCTCCGCTCCTTCTTTCACTTCTGCTTACCCTTTTTGATAATTGTGACAAAAGTCCTTCTTCAGCCACAGATGTTTGGCTTTCGGCCACGGCACATGACACAGCCGAGGACAAATGGGGGCGGGGCGGACCCTGCCAGGAAGAAATGAGATTGGCGTGGCCAGAAAATGAAGCCATAATTGATTACTCTCTTGTACTTGTTAATGTTCTGTCCCCTGAGGGTCTGTCAGCCCACTGGGAACACTAGACCAGCGCCACTAAGTTGATTTCAGGCCGCGGTTGAATCTTTATTTAATCAGTTTGGGCTTTTTATTCGCAGCAGAGGGAACGAGAAGGGGAAGATAGCGACCGTTAGAAGAGGTTTAAACTTAACAGGAATTTTGCCGAGTCGGCAGAAAAAATTAGTGACAAATGAGTTGACGGGGTTAAGTTTGAAAACAGCTCAAGAATGCAGCTTTAAAAGCAAATGCCCTACAGTTTGACGCAAAGATGTCATCAAACTTGATGCTTTCTGGTCGGAAACCAGAAGTAACGGAACAAATGAAGGATTTAACCTTTTGCTTCTTTAAGGGATTGTTGTTTATAAATCCAGCGGACCACGGCGCCATTAAAGGCATCATGGGATACATGAGTATTAAAATCGCACTTTAGGAGCATTCTGCTATTCCTGGATAAAGGGATAGATTGACATTTAGAAAATAAATGTATTAAAATCTCACATAGGAGGTAAAGGTAAAGTAAAATACGTAAGAAGGAAAAGGTTATTAAATAAAATGATTTAGATGGAGATTGTTTACCCTTTTCTTTTTTATCCAAACTCCTCTTTCCTTTAACATAACCAAAGCGTTTTCCATTAAACCCTTGAAAGCGTGCGGGAATATGTAGAGTGATATTGTTGTTTCCTTCAAAAGGTTTTCTTTGAAAATTATCCCCGAGGAATTGGGATGTTACGGAACCGACGTCTGTGTCAGATCCATCTTGTTTATGCGATTAACTCGTGAATCATTTTCCGATCTTATACCCACATAGACCTCAGTGTGAGGAAGAACTGGAGTGATTTTAGGGAAAGGTCACTTGCATATTTCCAACACTAGGGGGATCATTTTTTAATTATTTCTTTCCTTTCTTTCTTTTTTTTTTTTTTTTTTACAAAAAACACAGTTTTTCAGACGTAACTCAAAAACTTGTTCATGGAGCATTTGGAAGTTTTATACCCACATAGACCTCGGTGTGAGGAAGAACTGGAGTGATTTTGGGAAAGGTCCCTTGTATATTGGCGACACTATGGGGTTTTTAGAAACACACGCTTAACTACGATGATGGTCACTAGAGCCCAGAATTCCCGTTAAATTGAACTAAACCTTTTCCGAACTCCCAATATCCAGAAACACAACCCATGTGTTCTCAACATGTTAAAAAAAAAAAGTGTTGACTTTTGGTTCTAATCTATTTTCTCTGTTTCCTCTGCAGCTCTCAGAAATGGACGAAATCCAGATTGTTGAGTCCAAACCCCTGATTGACAGGGATTTACCGGTATGTATTCTGAACGAACCCACATCCAATAATGTTTGAGCAGAACGCGGGTTTAATGTGAAATCTTGAGTTTGTTAATCCTGAGATGAGGGGAAACTCTTGAGTCAGTTACCATGGTAGCTGGTGAGTTTGTTCCTGACTCCTCCCCCTTCTGAGCCTGATACAGAGCTGTCCGTCTGTCCTTCTGCACTGGTTTAACTCAAGAGTTAACAAATTCAGAGTTGAGTGAACCCCACGCAGATCAGCTGTTCTGGAACACAAAAAAAAAAAAAGTTCAGATTTCTCCCACCTCAGGTTTGACAAACCCAGACTTTGTTGAACCTGCTTGGTGGAAAACCCCCCCAGGCTTCTCAGTCATGTGTTTGAGTGTCGTATAGCTCAACCTGGTTTGCTAGATATAAGCCTGAATATATGAAAACCACAGGTTTATGTCACAGCTGGTGTAAAGTCACAGACTTATTACTGTTAATCTCACAAATTAGCTATTTCGTCCAAATGAACTGATTGATATTCTATTATTTATCTAACGCTAAGTTAATTCAACTATGTGAATATTTCCCCAGTCATGTAATAATCATGTTATTACATGATCGTAACACAAGATACGCTTCTTGTGTGAATATCCGTGTCACAAAACGCTAAAAATCTCCTTTTATATCCCTAATATTGAGAATATTATACATTTTTCCCAGAATGGCTGATCATGAGAAAGTTCATGTGAACGTTTTTCTGTGTACCCAAGGTTAGGATGGTGGAAAGGTAGCAGGCGTCACCTTCCGCCCCACCCCCACATAGAACAAAGTCCCCTCATCAATCTTTCTTTTTCCTATAGCTTTGAATCGTTGGTGTGTTTTTTTTTTTTGCATATATATATCCAGTGACAGGATGAGACACTCAGGATATTAGATCATAGCCGGTTAGTTACGCCGTAATGACATTCCTTTTATTGATTTTCATCACTCTGTTCTTTCCTCTCCAGGGTCTGAGGGACGCGGTGCTGCAGCTCGTTATCAAGGTATGTCTGCCGACACAGGAAATGAGATATAGCATCTACGCCTCCCTCCCTTCCCCACACCATGATTATTAGAAAACGTGTGTGTGGGTTTCAGCTTATATCTTATCTCAGCACCATCTAGTGGTTCAGGAACCAAAAAAAACATGCAGCTTCTAATAGGGGGTTCATCAATCTCGGTGATGACCCCCTTCATCAGCCGGGACTGGAATCTAATCGGGCCGCCGCTAATTCAGTCAGAGAACGAAAGAGATGAAAGACACTCTGGACTGGACCAACACTCGAACACGGTCTCGTTACAGAACCGGGCCTCTTGTTTATGAAGGCGTGGCGACCGCATGACCCACGCGCTCTATCCTCTGAAGGGTCACGACCTCTACCCTCAAACAACTTAGCTCCGGTTCTGTTAATAAGGTCGTGACGTATGAGGTCGTACCGTCCAAATCCCAGGATTAGATGCACTTTCATCGCAAACGTTGTATTTTTATTTTTTTTAAACGTTTTAATATTATTTTAATGAAAATAATTTTCGATTGATTCTGATTTAACTTTTTTCCTTCTGTTTCTTTTGTCAACCTTTTATATAAAAAAAACAACCAAAATCCATAATTGCAGACATGACCTTGCTTGACCTTGTTGAGATCAGGACTTTGAAGAAGGGCCCGGATGATTCTGGCCGACTCTACACTGTAAAAGTGAATCAGTTAAGAATCTTATGTTGTAACAGATTACCTTAGAAAAATTGTTATTTTTATTCATGACATTTAAATGACTCTTGGTAGAATTGATTAGAGTTAAATTAATGTACGAATTAATCGATATTTGGATTACGTTATTTATTTATTTTCTAAAATTGGAGCTTTTGCCACGAAAGACTTATAAAATAAGGGAATTTGTGAATTTAACGTTTTAAGCCGGGATTACAACAAAAGTTCATCTTAATCAAATTGTGTAAATAATAAAGATTCAATGAATTCCTTCAAGCAGCCAGTTTGAAGTTCTACAAACTGTAGAGTTTTAATGATCTTTGATTTTATAGTTTTAAGTACCAGCTGCATAGTTTGTAAACAAATCTATGTTGTTGAAAAATGATGAGTTTGATGAAAAGAAAGGAAAGAAAGAAGTTACTCAAGATTCTGACTTTAAACTAAGAATTATACTCAGAATTCTGACTTTAAACTCAGGATTCTGTCTTTAAACTAAGAATTATACTCAGAATTCTGACTTTAAACTCAGGATTCTGTCTTTAAACTACGAATTAAACTCAGAATTCTGACTTTAAACTCAGAATTTTGACTTTAAACTCAGAATTCTGACTTTAAACTCAGAATTATTCTCAGAATTCTGACTTTAAACTCAGGATTCTGTCTTTAATCTCAGAAATCTAAGATTATTCTCAAAATTCAGACTATAAACTGAGAATTCCCAGAAAATCAGAATAAAGAATAAAGTTTGACTTTAAACTCAAAGGATTTCCATTAACCTTTTAAATGACTCCCGGTAATTATTTACACTTTTTTAGAGAAGCCGATATCTTGATGTTTTCAATTATAAATTATTGACTCTCTTCTTTTTCTGTTTGATTGTTTTCCTGACGACTGGATGTTGATTTCTTGTTGTTGTTGTTGTTGTTGTTGTTGCGACACTTTGCCCCTCAGGGTTGATTAAAGTGAATCCTGAGTGACGGACGACCATCTTCTGACATCAGATGCGTTTTTGCACAGACGTCACTTTTCTCCCTTTGATGCGTTGACTCACGTTCTCGGGTACCTGAGCACAATAACAGACAGGATTATGGCGTTCGTGCGGCTTACGTGCTTGAGGGCGCGGCACAGAGACAAATCCTTACATGTTTACTTGCACACTACGCCCAGTAAACAAGAGACACGCCCCCAACAGGATTTGTTTGTTGCTCCTCCAGAGCAGATCCCATGCAGTCAGAACCGGTTTAAAAATCACTCCAGGGGTCATCTGATGCAGCGGCGTGTCGGACATGCAGGTCGGGTCACCATAGGTCACATTTATGTCTTATTTTTTACAATAATAACTTTATTAATCGTCATTTGGGGGGAATTTAGTTGTAAAAGCAGCTCTAAAAACTTTGAAAAAGTGGCAATAAAAGTGAGATAAAGAGTAAATAAACGGATATAATGTGGCATAAAATATTTTATAGACTTTTATGAATAAATATATGTATGTTTGAAAAAGAAAATGAACACACAGCCATTCAAGTAGAGGTAGAAAAATATTTAAATCTCTTTAAATAAATATGCGTTAAAACAGTCAAGCAGTTGTACGGTTAAATTTCAAATTGTTGTTTTTTGGTTGAATATATATTTATGCAGGAATTCTTTCCAGATATATTGAGAGTTTTTCCGACATATTCGCTCGTTTTCTAGAAAAATCTACGACTCGATCTGAAAAAAATGTTTTTCTTGAGAATATTGATTGTCAGGATTTTATTTTTTTTATTTTAATAAAAGAAATATATGAAATATGTCATGTAAATCATATGTAATATCATATGTAAATTCTTACATATAATATGTTTTTTTTTCTTCATGTGCTTCAGGTTATATATTATGAAATATGAAAAAAAAAAAAAAAAAACATAAAAAAAAAAGATTAAAGTAAAAAAAACTGCTGGATTCAACTCAAAAGAAGGAATTTTAAAATTAGCTTTTCCCGCACATGTTGCTGAATAACGGCCGACCGTCTTCATTCATCTTGTTGTTCCTTTCGTTACGACTGGTACTTACTCATCACGTCAGCTCAGCGGCCAGGACCCCTCTGTCTCCAAAACCCACTGATCCAATTTAGGGCGTTAGCTTGTTTTGACCAGCAGCCTGAAGGCACCATGCGAGGCCGGGGGCTTAAGGCCGACCGGTAATCGCTGGGGGTATAAAACGCAGCTCTCGGTGCAAAAGCTTAACTTCAGAGGCTTTACCAACAGTTGGATCTAGAGTTCTGTTCAGTAGCGAGCGACGTCAAACCCGTTCCCCTGCAAACATGGTACTGGAGGATTCTGATGTGGAAATGATTGTGGCTGAAGTGGAAGTCACTGTGAGTAGAAGGATACGGAAATGTTTTAGTTTCATTTAGTTTTATTTTGAGTTGAGTTTTATTTATTTTTTTTTTTTTAATGTTTTGAATGTTGTTTCGTTTGGCTGGTATGATTTAAATGTTTTTTTTTAGGGTGTATCATGTAACATAATCCTGACATGACAACACGAATCCAGTTAATGATGAAACCTGCTGACCAAACACACATAGAAAATGAATGAGGATTAATGAGGAGAAGAAAGCGATTACAACCTCGGGATGTATTTTTGTTTTATCCATATATATTTATTTATTTGCAATTTTAATCTTAATATTTTTCACGGAGAATCTGTAGCAAACCAATTTCTACAGAAGAGGAATTGGGCCACAAATGTTTTTTGTTTTTTTTAAATTCTGACTTTATTCTCCGAATTCTGACTTAAGTTTAAAAAATTCTGACTTTTAGCTCTGACGCAGAATTCCAACATTATTCTCAAAATTCTAACTTTAATTTTATTATGTAGTCCTATTCCGAGAATAAAGTCAGATTTAAAACTCAGAATTACGACGTAATTCTCGTAAATTCTGACTTTTTTTTCACGGAAATCTGACTTTAAACTCAGATTTCTAACATTATTCTCAAAATTCTAAATTTAAACTGAGAATCCCCCAAAAATGTATTACGTAGTCGTATTCTGAGAATAAAGTCAGGCTTTAAACTCAAGAATTCCGACGTAATTCTCGTAAAATCTGACTTTATTCACAGAATTCCGACTTTAAACTCGCAATTCGCCAAAAATGAATTATGTAGCCCTATTCTGAGATGAAAGTCAGAATTCTGAGGATAAAGTCAGACTTCCAATAAAATATTTCACAAAGGTTCCATATGTGGCGCTAACCCTCTTCCGTAATCTTGGTAA
>VRLP01004779.1:27500-44455 GCA_009660295.1 Lophius piscatorius
TCCCTTTCCTCACATGCTGGAGCAAAAAAATTTGGCTTAAATCGGCTTCCGCAGAAATTTAAAAGAGCCTAGCGCTTCAGTTTCAGGTTGCATCAATTGTGCTTGGTCACTATTTGTTCGAACTCGATAACTCAAAAACTATTGCACGGATCATTTTCAACTTTTACACCAACACAGGCCGAGGTGCGAGGAAGGACTGGAGTGATTTCGGGAAAGGACGGAAACATTTTTGTGATATTTGAAGGAGTCTTATCTCAAAGTTTTTGGGCCACAATTTCTGATTTAATCCAAATTTGGTCTCTATGATTCTACTTAAGAAAAAAGAAATCATATTTACACGAACACTTATAATTCAGGAATATAACAATTCAAACTAGCCCATCCTATTACCCAGCAGCATCAACCCAGCTTTGGGGCTATTAAAAATAATGCAGCATTTTTAGAGTGCATGTACTTCTTAGAAAAAGGATGATGTTAAAAATAAACCTTTGGTGAGATGAAGAATTTGGCCTCCGTTCTTCTTATCATGTTGGTTAATAAATGATTCGTTAACCGTTGAGCAACTTGAACTCGGACTTAAGTTCGACTCCAGTTGTTAAATGTTAACTTTAGAGCGTGCAGACGGCGGAAATAAAAGTATTATCTCTCAAACAATAGTTGTGCTTTCAAAAATCCAAAAACATACTTAAGAAAGTTCTGGTGGGTTAAAATCGGCTAAATGTGCTTTAAAAGTTTCCTATCCAGGTTAGATGGAGTTTGACGGCGTGTTATGATGTCATAGATGGAGTAAACTACCGGTTAAAATTTTAATATCCCATTTCCGAGCCATGTAGAAATATGAAATAACATAGATATCTGTAATTTATTTTAAATCTTCTAAATATATCATATATATTTACTAAATCCTCCAAAAGGTGGTTCTGTCCGTCTTCAGATCCTAGTCTGTAGAGCCTAGTGTGAGGAAGATCTTTTTCAGGGATATGCCTTTGCTGTTGTGGGCGTAGGCTTAGAATGTTATCACAATCCCACTAATAATAGGGGGGGGGGGGTGAATGTGCCTTGACTTAATCGTCCTCTCCCTTCAGTGCCCGCCGTCAGCATGACCCGTCTGGCCCGGTCCCGCACCGCCTCCGGCTCCAGCGTCACCTCCTTCGAAGGCAGCCGCTCCCGCTCCCACACCAGCGAGGGCAACCGCAGCCGCAGCCACACCACTGAGAACCTGCGCGGCCGCTCCCACACGGAGGGCTCCATGGACGGGACCACCAACAGCGGCGTGGACCAAGCCGTGCCCAAGTCCACCGAAGTGTCCTGCTAAGTGAACCCCTCCAGACGCCCAGAACCTCTCGAGGTCCGTTTGGCTGGTGTTGCGCTGCCTCTTAGCTGACACAGATTCATTCCTTCCTTACGCACACATACGCCGACAGGGGGGGCTAGGGGGGAGATAGGATGCGTGGAATTGTAAAAAAAAAAAAAAAAAAAAACTGCGGACAACTGACCCAACGGAGATGCCCAAATTTGAAAACGTGAAGTATTTTGATTGACAGGTCGGGGTCAGTTGTCGTCCGCCCGTTTTTGTCATTCTGAGCTGGTTAGCCGGCTGTGCAGTAGGGGGCAGCGCAGCATCAGGGGACACTGAAGTGGAGAATGTCGGAGAAAGCTGGGTTTTTACGAGTATCCCAGCTTGAAAATGCATCTCATAAGATTTTGTTTTCCTTCATCCCCTCACCCCGTTTTTAGCCATTTTTACCTTATTGACACGGCTTTGTCTAGTATACCTGACTGTAAATGACCCTTCTCCTCTCCCCGCTGTAATCGCTTTGATCATTTATCCTTTGTTTTCCATGTTTGAGTGTTATGGTTTTTGTGCGTAGGAGCAGGTTAGGAGACGAGGAGAGAGAACGGAGGGGCACTTGGAAAAAAAAATCAAATAAAAATGGAGGTTAGCCTCAGAAACCTCCTATATAACCTTGAACATTAAGGGACCATCTTAAAGTATAACTTGTACATACAGCAAATAATCTTTCCAGTGTCCATAATCCTTGAGTTGTTTTTGTCAACATTCTCCACTATTTGAAAAATTCTACATCTGTATTTAACGGTAAACTTTAAAAAAAAAAACAGAAAATCTCTTCTTCAGGTATCACTTTTTAGTGCTTTTCAATCTAGTTTCTATGCTTTGCCATTAATCCAATTGTTTTTTTTTGAAAAACACAAATTCTAAAGGTTTTTGCATCATATGCTTTTATTAATGGATCATGACTTCAAACAAAAAAAAAAAAAGAAGTTTCTTTTTCCCTTTTTTTTTTTTTTTCCTTCTTTATACAATGAGTTCTATGCAATCAAGCACAACAGAACAAAGACGTGCCATGGAATCGTTCACTTTTTAGACGTGATGCTCCTATGTGGTTGTGGATTTTTTATTTTGTTTTTGGGGTGAGTAATAGATCCACATGTTAATATGAGGATAGCCATAGAACTTACCTGACACCATCTACTCCCATATTTTTACTTGCACTACAGCGACATCATGCTTTCTAGAACACAGCTTTGTAAAGATGTGATGCACAACTGTCTTAATGCTGTAGGAAGGCATTAACATGACATAACAGTTTGTATTTATTAAAAAAAATGTCAATAAAAACATGTAACTGATCATCCCTGACGCTGTCATCATTGCGTGTTTCAACAGGCGGTCCTTAATTAAAGCCTCAATTTGTGCCTTTTTATCAATGTTTACGTACTCTAGAAAATTTCTGGAGAAACTTCAACGTGTGCTTGATGGGTAGATTTTGCTTTTTCTCGTGGCGACAGATCTTCAAATTTGCCGCTGTAGCCATCAGTTTGATGTCTTTTTCTTGTTACTTTTGTCTCACATGTGATTGAAGTTATAGCAACTTCCTGTCTTGATGGCGAAGGATTGAAATGCAGCGTTGCCATAGTAACATCAAAGTAGCGACATGAAACCGTTTTTGAAGTCCAGGTCTGGTACAAAAGTCGACTGAATTTCATAAATGTAGGCGAAGTCTCACCTGCTGGTCTTTATAGAGATCTTGTGAGCCTTTTGAACACGCCCATTACCACACCCACACATATATGACCACGCCCACTCATGACTGACCACACCCACAAAGCTCCGCCTCTAATGGATGTTTTAAAAAAATAGACTTGATTGGTCTCAACTTTAAGAACAACTTGAGTTTCTGGTTCAAACCGTTGGTTGAATCCCTGAAATGACACAATACCCGAAGTAGCCGAATAAATTGATATCCAGTTTGCTCAGATTAAAATGAGGAATATAAAGCTTTAAGCGATAGATTACAGATTTTAAGATCGTCACTCAAGTTTGTAATGGAAGTCAATGGAGGAATCTGGGGGACCACCCGGGGCTCGAGGCCCTTTGCAGCCCAAACGATAAGGTTGTTAGATTCCATTCTGGTATTAAACGGAGCGCCACTAATTTATTTAATTAACATTAATTAACATTACAATTACATTAAAAGTTTCAATGTAAAAAAAATATGGATGTGGGGTCAGAATTGTGGGATTTATGGCAAGTTGTTTAGAAAAAAAAATCCAAACGATTTTTGTGGAGCTCCTTGCCCCCTTTCTATGACGCTGCACAAAAATCGTCATTCCACGCCATTCTCAATTCAACGGCATGTTTTGATGCATATCTTGCGCATGTGCTGGCAATGCTAGTTATGCTTCAGGCACACAGAATTATAAATGGAAATACGTGCAGTTAAAAATCTTATTTCCTAAGCTACGTCAAAAGACGTTCGTAACATTGCATGTGCGGGTATGTTAACAAAAAGCTATATAAATAAATTAAGGCCTCTATTTCACACACAGGATGAATATTGTCTCCTTGGAAAAAGCCTATATATATATATAAATATATATATATATATATACACAGATTTTTCCCATAGGAAAAAAAGACGTAAGAAAATCCCTTATACAATCAGACCCATTGCAAATATATTGAAAAAAACAAAAACATTGCATAAGAAGGAGAAGTCGGAACGGCGGCGGGACGATCCCGCTGGTTCAGTTCCCGACTTCGGGGAATCCGTAGTAGCTCTCCAGCTCGGTAAAGATGTCATTGGGGTTTTTGCAGCTGAGGTTGCAGAAACAGGCCTGGATCCACAGCATCTTCCAGGAGAACCCCGTCCCTCTAGGGCACTCAAACTCCACATCGATGGTTTTGGACTTGTAGGGGATGCAGCAGCGCTCGTCGGTGCAGACGCCACAGTACTTGGGTCTGTACGGCTTCTTGCTGGTGCATCCGGAGATGGTGAGGTTCGAGGGCAGCTCTTCTCTGTAGATGTTCAGACACTTCTTTCCCGGCTGGTGGGAAAATACACAGATGGAAAACGATATAGTTGAATGTCTGGGAAGCAGCTTTGACTGCCTGAGATGTAAAACAGGAGTTCTCTACCTTGATGTGTTTGCTGATGTCGACCTCGCAGGGCCGCAGGTTGCAGAGGCGAGACTCCTTGATCATCTCGCACTGGTCGTTGGCGTTAGAGACCCTCAGGGATAAGCCGCGGCCGCAGGTCTTTGAGCAGGGGCTCCATGAGGTAGTCTGCGGGATGCAGTTATTGTGCCAGCTCCTGGTCTCGGCTGGGGGAACTGGGTCAGCAGAGAGAAATGTAATAAGTATGTTTTTTTTTTACACAATGATGCATCATGGTTACGGATGAATCTTGTCAACTATGGGTAATTTTAGGACAAGGTAAAGAACAATGTTTTGGTGCCTCGGAGTTATTTTTGATCTTTTTTTCCCCCTCAAAACCCTTAAGAATGCAAACAGATACATGCAGTACACATGTGATCCACCAGGGGGCGGAAGGCAGCAGAAATCCAATTTGAAAAAGTTGCTTTAAGACAAACTTTCAAATTGTTACTGATTCTTCATATATAAATATTTGATGGATTGATGCAGTTTATAATCAATTACAAATGAAATAACTTATCGTATATAGTAAAACTGTGTTAAAAATGTGTGTATTAAATTTGGTACTGCATGTATTCATGAGTATTTATCTGTAAATTTTATTGGAATTTTATTGGATTTCATAAATTATGCATCCCATTCAACAAATCACTATTTAAATTAAGCAAATATAGCTTTGAATATTTTAGAAATTTGTAGATTTTTCTTTTTACATATTTCTAGCCTATTTAGTGTTTTTAATGTGAAACCTGTTTTATAATGAACAATGAGTTTTTATAAATGTATTTTTTAAATTGACTTACATTAGAACTGACCTATTCAGAGGAGAAATACACTATAATTTATTTTTTATGTGATGGAGAAAAAAAAGGCAAGCCTACAATGAACAGAAATGTATATTATGAAGAAATTTACTTTTCTGATTTTATTACAAATAAAAAGTAAAGAGTTTAATAGCTTGTTGTGCTCTGTATGTATCGTTTAAAAACAACAACTATGTAGTGTGACAAAAACATGCAAATCAAATACGAGTCATAAAAATCTCATATAATCAAAGCGGTGTTGGAAAAAAATTATTTCATTATATAAAGTCTCCAGTTCAGAATTTTTTGTTCGGCTTTAAACGTTAGGATCTGTGCTGATAACAGAAACAACTTGGAAATATTGTTCAGGAATTGTTTCAGGATAGCAGATTTCATAAATAATTACGTAAAAAAAAATTCAATTCAATTCAATTCTTAAAAAAAAAATAAAAAAAATTCTTAAATTTAAAAAAAAAATTAAATTAGATTAAAAAAAATTTAACAAATAATAATAATTACAATGAATTTAAAAAAAATTTATAAATAAAAATAAATTTTATTAAATTAGATAAAAAAAAATAAAAAAAATAATGATTAAAATGAATTTAAAAAAATTTATAAATAAAAATAATTTAATACGGTAAGAAATAAAATCAATTTTATTTATAAATCCCGTGAGACATCAATGAAAATTAAATTATGATCAATTACAGTTTTACCCCATTCCGTAAAAAAAAACAAAAAAAACACAAAAAAACAAACACATGTAATAAATCTTTATTTAACTCCTATCAGCAGTAAAAAAAATTAAATAGCAAACAGATTTACCAGATTCCACCAGATCGAAACCCTCTTCACCTCTAGGTGCTTCAACCATCACGACCTTGAGATTCGACCCTCCCCTAAAATAGGTCCAGCAGTAGAAGCTCCGGTTCCTGCCGTAGATCTAGTGAACGTCTGCATGATCTTCTATTCGCTCAGAGTTCATACGTGACATTCACGACCTCTGACCTGCACTGGTCACCATCTAACTAGTTTTCCCGGTAATCTGGATCTGATTAGAACCAAACCAAACACAAGGAGCTCGAGGCTCATATGTTTCCCGTCACAGCACCGCCGCACCAGATGACTGGAAAACTGGCGGCGAGTCAAAAAACAGTGTGAGGGCTTCCTCAAAGACGGGGGTGGGGGGGCGGTCCGTCTATGCAGACACTCACAAAAACCCATGATCCTCCTGGTCATGTCCTGCCAATAGAAAACACAGCTGCTGCTACAAACCCAGTTACAAGTCCAATCCGTCCGTCTAATGAATAAAACATGTGCGCTGAGTTGAATTTATTACCAAATATTCAATATTCCTTCAGTCAGTCTTTTATTCCTGTTCCGCTCAGGGTCACAGGGGCTGGAGCCCATCCAAGCTGACGTTGGGGGAGAAGGATGTGAAAACCCCGGACTTACAGCGCCAGATACAAACGGACCCACATGTAAGAATTACAGAGACGCTAAACGCAGCATGCTGTCCAAACAGAAGCAAAAACAGACGCCGGTGGATTTAATTTGAACACTTTTGTTTATAGTGACGTTTCTAAGTTTTTGAAGTGTATATAATGGAGTTCCAGCGAAGGTTCGCTCAGAAAGACTATCCTCTGGGACACTCCATCCATACTCCACACATGATCGGTCTCAGTTACCCACTTCACGGTCTGGGGCATTAACTTATATCAGCTGCTCTCATTCAGGTGGTAGCCTCATCCATCCAATCACTGTCACTCCTAGAGGCTCCGCCCATCACCATCAGCCGCTGTCTTTAACGTGACTCCCTCTCCATCCATCTAGTTCTTGTGTGCTGCTGGTTTCACCACAGCATCACCCCCATCTCCACCTAATCCTCGGAGATCCATCAACCTCCTTATTCAACAGCCTCAGCAGCGTCATCAGCCACCACCACCTGAGTCTGTGTGGCAAAGACTTTCTAACCGACTAATTTTCACACATCTGCTGTTGTAATAAATCATCCATCGTTTCTACATTTCGTCTTCATTGAATGATGCATTTATAGTGTATAAATATATATATATATATATATAATGATGTTTATATTGTTTATAGTGATGTTTAGAATGTGTATAATGTATAACGTTTTGTTTATAGTGTTTATAGTGGTTGTTTATAGAGTTCAAATGTATAATGGGATGTTTATATTGTTTTAACTTATGTTTACTGCTAGTTACACACACACACACACACAAACAAACACACACAGACACACTTACACACACATGCCTCACTTGAACTTTGCACATTTAATTTAATTTAATATAATTTATTGAATATTGTAACTTTATTGAATATTGTAACTTGTTTATTTCTTAGAGTGTATATATTGTTATTTTATATTGTTTTTTGTATTATTGTATAGTGTAATATTTGTTGACGACTAAGTCGCCCTGAATTCTGATGGGACGGTTCAGACTGAAGTCGCACTGCAAATAATCGGACCTGCGTCGGATTTGGGACCACATGTGACCCAAACGGGTCCTGGCATAGATCAGATTCCACGTGGTTCCTGTTTGTTCACACTGCCGTGGAAAAAGTCACATCTCAGCAC
This sequence comes from Lophius piscatorius, assembly GCA_009660295.1. Classification (NCBI taxonomy): domain Eukaryota; kingdom Metazoa; phylum Chordata; class Actinopteri; order Lophiiformes; family Lophiidae; genus Lophius; species Lophius piscatorius. Next base: position 35,371 of record VRLP01004779.1, read on the forward strand.
CAAATCAGAGCCGGGCCAGATTTTTCCTGCGGGGTGAACGCGGCCCGAGAGAAACTCTGCATTCCTTGCGTCTACTCGCCAACATCCCCTCGTCTTGATGTTTTTAAAATCAGCTGTGTCGCGTTCAGCGCCTGACCCCAACCCTAACCCCTAACCCCTAACCCTAACCCTGGAGGGATCAGGGGGTGACGGTGAGAACTGTAGGACGGAGAGTGAATCCAAGGTGTCCTACCCTCTACGGCGTGGCGAGGCGCTGTCTTGCGCCCTCTTCTGGGTTCGTCACAGATCCATTTCTCGCAGCACTCTCCCCGGACTTTGACTCGGCGTGGGGTTTGGCACCAGACCCGAGGGGGCTTGGACTCCAGGCAGAGCGACACACAGCCGATGGCGCCGTTCACGCACACACACTGGTATTTACAGCTGGGCTTGAAGCTCTGGCCGGTACGGTAGATCACGCCGTCGTGTTCGCAGCCTGTTCCCAACATATCTGTCCGAGAGAAACGACCAGCAGTCACTTATTACAGACACACGCGAGGAAAACTGCAAAACACGCCCAAATATATTCAAGGTCAAGTATTATTACATTTGTTCTTCTTACTTCCTGTTGTACAAATATCACTTTTCCTTCCTGTAGTTTGTGTAGAGTGAGCAAAAACAGTCCAAAAGACAGGATGTGGTTTCAGGGAATAACAACTTTAAAAATATTGTATCGTGAAAACATTTTATTTATTTTTTTATTTTAACTCTTTTTCTCCACAAGCATGAAAGGAACAGAAAACCAAAAATCTTCGTATTTTAGGGTGAAAAATTAAGCCCCCGTTATCGTCCCCGACAGCCAAAGGTCCCAAATCCCCTGCGTCGTATAAGGAATCCACCTGATTGAACTTGAATGTCCAAAGTGTAAAGAGTAAAATATGAACTATTAGAGTAAAATATGAAAAAAAAACGTTGAAATCTTCATGAGGGGATTCATATGCATTAAATCTGGACTAAATCGGACCAACTATTACGACGTTATGTTAAAAAAAAAGTGTTTTTTTTTGTAAAAAAGCTCCACCCTAGTTCGAAAAATATGAACTTTTACAGTAAAATGTGATATAACTCAGAAAAGATTTCCTCCTGTGCAGCAAATTTTGGGAAAATGTAATCAACTCCTAGGAGGTTACGTCCAAGAAGGAGTATTTTTCAAAGCTCCCCCTAGTGAGTAAAATATGACCTATGAAAGTAAAAGACAATGTTTACTAGTCAGATCTCCTCGATTCATTCATATTCACCGAATTTGGATTTAAATCCGACCAACGGTTGAGAATTTATGGCCTGAAAACCTTTAGAGGATGGATAAAGCTCCCCCTAGTGGCAGAAATATACAGCCGGTCTCTCCCAAAATCAAGCCAGTTCTTCCTCGCACTAAGGTCTATGGGGGTGTGAAATTTCAAAACGGTCAATTAGATAGTTTTTCAATAATGTGTGGAAAACCGTGTTCTTCATACAGAAGCTCCCCCTAGTGAGTAAAATATGAACTATGAAAGTAAAACACAGTGTTCAAAAAGATTCACCTCTTCAAATCAATTCGTATAAACAGACGGTTGAGGAGTGGCCCGAAAACGTTTGGAGATAAAGCTCCCGCCGATATCAGAAATATAAAACCGATATCTCCCAATATCATTCCAGTTCTTCCTCACAATGGGTATAAAAATGTATTAAGGATGTTTTTTCGCGTTAAGACGAAGGATCCGCGGCGGTCCCGTGACGATTCCAGAATATCCAGATAAAATCCAGGCGTGAGTGGATAATCCTGCCACAAACTAAACTTAGAACGCTTTTATTCTGAAAAGCTCTGATTGCACATCAAGGACTTGGATCTTGTTTTTCAGGATTCTGAAGCCACTAAAGTAACTTTTTATACATTTAATGATCTACGACACATCAACGCTCAAAAGCATCATACATCATCAATGTCGGACGTCCCGTTAAAAAACGTGCGTCACTCAAACACAATCTGCAGCATTAGCTGAGTTTTATACTGAAAAACCCACAAGTGTTTGAAAACATTGTGTGAAATCTGCTGTTTGGTTGGTCAGGTTTCGGGGAATGACACTTACATGCACACACTCCTTTTTCGTACCTCGGCTTGTCCGAGCTGTAGTCGCAGTACAGTCCCTTGTGGTAGTCGCACGTATCCGCCTCATTGCACTCCTCGCCAACTTGGCGGGCGCAGGCCTTGCAGCAGTCGCAGCCGTCCATCAGGAGGCTCACGCCCGGCGGACAGGTCGGGTTGACCCGAGGACACTCGCAGGGCCACTTGCAGTACTGCGTCCGGTTGTACACGTCCCCGGATGTGGGTGTCACAGCTATGGCGGGTGGCATGGCGGTGGAATTCTGGGAGTAGGCCTGGAAAGAGGAAAGTAGACATTTTCCATAAAAGAAAAGCATTTTAAATATATAGGCTGTCATAAGAGCAGAACTGCCGCCTCTCTATTACATGTAAAGTATCTGAGGTCAAAGGTCAAGGTCACTCAAACCTGAATTCTTTAACATCCAGTCGTCCTTGTTGCCCTTGATTCAGATAATTACTGATCGGAATAATTAACATTGTGCAATAATTGCGTAGTTCTTGCATCGATTTGATATTTAAATAACCAAAATCGGAAAATCTATGTATTAAGATTTCACAGAATCAATAATTAAAATACATAACTTTAAATATTAGGTATTAATATTGTTTTGAGCTCAAGCCGGGTCCATCTCTGAAAAATATGAACTATTAGAGTAAAATATGATAAATACACGATAGATCGCCTCTAGTCGATTCCTATAGCCTAAATTTTGATTAAATTGGACAAACGGTCAGGAAGATTTGTCCGAAAAACTGTTTTTTGAAAAAAAAAAGAAAAAAAGAAGCAGCCCCTAGAGGGTAAAATAGGACATGTAAAAGCCTGCTCTCATTGATTTGGTTCTGTTGCCACAAATTTGAAGAGGAAAAATGGCTAAAGAAAAATATCCAACTTATTGAATAAGACTTTCTCAATATCCATCTTTAATTCCTCCCCTTTGACCTGTGGTGTCCCCCAGGGCTCTATCCTTGGCCCCTTACTCTTCCGCATATACATGCTGCCACTGGGTCGTATTATAATCAGACCCATCACATCTTTCAGGAGGAAACAGTGACTCAAAATGAGCTCAACCAAACTGCTGAGCAGGACATTTAAAGGGTTAAAGACATCAAAGCTAGCCAATTGCTGACAAATCCGTACAGGTAGGCGAAGAAAGCGTCAGACGCCCGAAATAATCTGTATCCTCACGGGTCATGATTACGTCCACACTTCTGGAACAACAGCGTTAGGAGCTTCTGATCCACGCAGACACACAAACTCCTGCACTTAATCCAGAATTGATTGGCGGGAAACAACTTAATTGTCTCGTGCGAGCAGAATCTCGTATCGACTATCCCTCAGCTCCTTCTCCATAATTCAAGTAAATGATGGTCGAATTAGCATCACAGCTGTTCACATTACTGAGAGCTAATGCAGACAAATGGGCTTTAATCACGGCCGAGGCCACGGAGGCATTCGTCAGAGGAATTATTTTAGACCGAAGCTCTCACGCTGATTAACGGAGAATTGAAGGAAGAAAAAAAACAAACAAGCCGCCGCATCTCTCTCACAAAGACGGGAGCAGAGAGACGAGTTTATTCTGAAAACATTTGTGAGTTTATCGTCCTGGAAGCCAGAATATTTACTGACAAATCACAGGCTGGTTAGTTTCAGAGTTTCCTCATCATCAGATGAAGGGGAAGCAACAGCAGACAGAGTTAGAAAGACCCAGGTGCAGAGAAAGATACTTAAATAAGAGACTCTCCACCTCCTTAAGGTTCTGAGGTCCACGCTGGTGGACTCTCCTTTGCAGCACATACCACAGATGTTCTGTTGGGTTCAGGTCAGGTGACTGGGATGGTCATGACAGAACCTTTATTCTGTGACCTCTGAACCATTCTTGGGTTGATGTTGAGGTGATCTTCAGATCATTGTCCTGCTGGAAGGTCCGACCACGACCCACTTTAAGGTTCCTGACAGAGACTTTTAGGTCTTCATCCAGTATCTGCTGGTGTTTGATGGAGTCCATGGAACCATGTCTTTAACAAGATGTCCAGAACCTTTGGAAGAAAAACCGCCCCACAGCATCAGAGATCCAGCACCAGACTTCACAGTGGGTATGAGGTGCTCTTCTCTATGGCTTTCTTCCTTGCTATGCCCCACCCATCTTCCATCTTAGTTGCCAAAAAGCTTTACTTTGGTCTCATCTGACCTCTGACCTTGTTCCAGTGAAAGTCCCAGTGGTGTTTGGCAAACTGTAGCAGCGTTAGCTTGTGTGTGGACGACAGCAGAGGCTTTTTTCTTGCTACCCTCCCAAACAGCTGGTGTTGGTGTCGGCGCCATCTGGTGGCGGTTAGGGAGACTTTCCGACCCCAAGACTCAACTGACCTCTGACCTCTCTAGCTGTGATCCTCGGAGAGTCTTTAGCCAGTCGAACCATCCTCCTCACAGTGTGTGGGGTCAATCTGCAGACATGTCCTCTTCCAGGCTGTTTTCTTCACACCTCCAGTCTCTTCAAACTTCTTCATTATTGATCTAACTGTTAAACTGCTGAGAGATTTTCTTTTACTTACTGTTTAATTAAATAATAATTCTTGAGGGCTCTCTGATTATTTCAGTCTTTCCAGTCGGCCCTCAGATTGACGTCAGCGTCACATCAGACGCTGAGCTGTGCACAGACACGGAAAAAGCCTTTCTCCGAGAAGTAGGGAAAAATGTGAACAGAGGAAAAACAGAGAATTCTGCCCGGGAGTCACGAGTCATGGCTGGAACTGTGTTTTTTCTTAAATCTTCCTCTTGAAAGTTGAGATTTGTTTGAGGTTGTGAGGATTTAGAATATTTGTAATGTATTTATGAGGGATATTCTTTAGGCTACTCTGATATCCGTTTAATTTGCAAAACACTTTTTGCAAATATTGCAAAAAAACCCAACTGTGTTGTTTTTTAACTTCATTAACTCAAGCTGTAACCATGGGAACGTGGCAATTCTCAACGCATAAATGCAATGGTTGCATGTCTCAGTGACATCAAAGACACCAAGTCACATGTCAAAAACATCAAAGCTATTCAGTTACATGCCAGAAGAACAGGAAGTCACGTGTCAGAGACTTCAAAGCCACCAACTTACTTTCTTGTACTTGTCTCAACTTACATGTGAGACAAGAACATCAAATCACGTCAGAGACATCAAAGCCACAAAGTACCACACCAGAAGGATATCAAATCGCATGTCATGAATATCCAAGCCATCAAGTTACACGCCAGAAGAACACCAAGTCACATGCCATAACATCAAAGTCACAAAGTTACATGCCTCAAGAACAGCAAGTCACATGTCATAACATCAAAGCCACCCAGTTACACGTTGAACGACATCAAGTCACATTTCAGAAACATCAAAGCAATCAAGTTATATATCAAAAAAACATCCAGTCCCAAGACAGGGACATCAAAGCTGTCAACTTAGAAGCCACCAGAACATCAAGTCACATGTTAAAGACATCAAAGCCCTCAAGTTGCACGCCACAAGGATATCAAGTCACATGTCAGAGACATCGAAGCCATCGCGATAGTTACATACCACAAAGAATTCACAAGGGGCAGGAGGTTTCTATCAGCGCCTTTGTACATTATTATTATTAATATTATCATCATTATTACTATTGCTAATAATAATAACAACAAATATATAGTAATAAATGTACACTATTCATTTTCTTATCACAAATATTATGTCTTCCATAGATCATTTGGCATATTTTGATTGTGAAAAATTGTGAGAGAGAGAGAGAGAGAGAGAGAGAGAGAGAGAGAGAGAGAGAGAGAGAGAGAGATGGATGATGGATGGATTCATGAATTCAAGTTACAGGAGAAAAACAATTGTGAAGTCACAAAAATTCTGAGAATAAAGTAAAAATTCTCAGGTTGAAGTCTAAATTTTGAGAATAAAGTCAGAATTTTGACTTCAAACACAGAACTCTTACTTTCTGAATAAAGTCGGAATTCAAATAAAAAAAGGAGAAAAAAAGTCCATGTAGCCCCATGTGACCCTAATCCTCTCCTGTAGTTTCCACTCTAACCAGCAGGTGGCAGAAAAGTACCGCGTAAAATAGTCCAATAGAATCTGCAGGGAGGTCAGTCTGAAACTTTACTCCGGACACGAGCCAAGACTAAACCTGACCTCCTCTCACTGAGTCAGGTTTACCTTGTGTCCCATCGCTGACACGTCTCTCCACAGAAGATCCACATCTACTCGTGTCCGCGTGACTAACAGTGGAAAGTGAAGTCTACTGGAAGGGGGTTCTGTTCAAACACTAATCCTCCCTCCTCAGAAGGATATCAGAACATTTATGATAATTTCATCAAATGAAGAACGAGAGGAAAATAAAATAAAACAATGAAACATCCGGTAAAATCACATCATACACTTAATACAGTTGATCTATATGTTCCTGGTGCATCTAGAAGACACTTGCACCACTAACGTGGACGCACATATGGAGAATAACGTTTGGATTCCCGTGCATGCGCATCCTGCACGTGAATGCCTCGGAACCGTATCCTCCAGTCCCACCTGTTGAATCCCGGCTGCTGTTAGAATCCACACCAGGAGCCAACTCATCACTGGTCTGGAGGTGAAAATGCATCGAATCCAGAATTAGTTCCGCGCGCTACATCCTCCTCGTCCCGGCGCAGTCATCTCCGCACCTCCGTCTGAGCGCCCGCACCGGGAGTGACAGCCTGTTTAAGAGTCCGGGATGACGTAAGACCCGAAAGGACGAGCCCCACATTCTGTAAGCGGGACAGTTTTTCTTCTCCCTCCTCCTCCTCCTCGGAGCCGTGGCAGCCTCGGTGGTCAGGGCGTGACTGAAGGACCATACACTGATCAGCCATAAGATTATGACTACCCGCCGAAAACTAAGTATGTCCCCCCTTCACCTCTAAAAGTGGATCCGTTGCGTCATCGACGCCACGAGACGTCTGAAAGTGGGCTGTGTTACACTTCAAAGACAAACATGAAAAAAATATACCGGATAAGGTTTCCAGAACGTCACCATAAAAAATAAAGTGACCATTATGGTAAATTTCTATGAAAAAAAAAACAGACCTATTGTAAACTTGTTTACAGTAAACGGACAGAATATTACAATAAATTCAGACTTTTGTTAACTTTGACATCGAGAGTTTTACAGTTTCACACATTCACACTTTTGGACGACTCTGAGTCACCGGTTAACCCACATTTCATGTTTGTGGACTGTGGGAGGAAGGCCAGAACTGAACCCACAAACACACAGGAAGAGTATGCCAGCTCCACACAGAAATAGCCCAGGAACCCAGTACCTTTAACCCAGAACCTTTAATCCAGAACCTTTAACCCAGAACCTTTAACCCAGAACCTTTAATCCAGAACCTTTAACTCAAAGGTTTTAAACCAGAGCCTTTAATCCAGAATCATTAACCAAGCAGCTTTAACCCAGAACCTTTCATTGAAGGCCTTTAATACAGAACATATAATACAGAATAGTTAATCCACAACCATTTACCTAGAACGTTGAATCCAGAGCCTTTCATCCAGAACCATTAACCCAGAAGCTTTAAACCAGAAGCTTTAATCCAGAAGCTTTAATCCAGAAGATATAATCTAGAACATGTAACTCAAAACATTAAACACAGAACCTTAAACACAGAATCTTTAACTCAGAACCTTTAACACAGAACCTTAAATCCAAAACCTTTAAACCAGAACATTTAACTGGAAGCTTTTAACACAGGACCTATAACTCGTGACCTTTAAACCAGAACCTTAAACTAAAAACCTTTAGCTCACATCCTTTAACCCAAAACCTTTAATCCAGAACCTTTAACCCAGAATTTAAGATCAGAACATTCTTGCTGTGAGGAATCGATGATAAAGTCTCCTTGTAACCCACAAGAAAAGCAACCAAGATGAAATTCTTCTAAAAACATAAAAGTAGGTAAATTTGAAGAAGGAATAGTGAGATGTTTAATTTACCTTTATTTACCATAAGTCATATTCTGGGTCAAAGTCTGATCTTGTTAAAATGCTAAAGGGAGAGAAAAAAAGTAGCTTTCTTGTCTGAAATGTTTCCGTTAATTCCAGCATGTGCTGCTTTACAATCGGGCCCCCGTGGTTTTTCTTCAGCTTTGGGCCACGTTGGACAAAAGCTGCATCCTTAATGTTCTGTTTCTGTGGACCTCCAATAAACCGGCAGCAGATGGTTCCGGTCTTCATGAAGGCAAAAGGTGAGAAAGAGAGTCGGAAATGTACAACGACCTTTAAGAATATTTAAAAAAAATGAGATGCAAAAAAACCCAACATCTTTACATCAACCATTCTTGGGTTGATGTGGAGGTGATCTTCAGAACATTGTCCTGCTGGAAGGTCCAACCACGGCCCACTTTAAGGTTCCTGACAGAGACTTTTAGGTCTTCATCCAGGATCAGCTGGTGTCCATGGAACCATGTCTTTAACAAGATGTCCAGAACCTTTGGAAGAAAAACAGCCCCACAGTATCAGAGATCCACCACCAGACTTCACAGTCTGTATGAGGGGCTTTCTTTCTTTCTACTCCACACCCATCTTAGATGTTATTTTCCCAAAAAGCTCTACTTTGGTCTCATCTGACCTCTGACCTTGTTCCAGTGAAAGTCCCAGTGGTGTTTGTCAAACTGTAGCAGCGTTAGCTTGTGTGTGGACGACATCAGAGGTTTTTTTCTTGCTACCCTCCCAAACAGCTGGTGTTGGTGTCGGCGCCATCTGATGGTGGTTAGGGAGACTTTCTGACCCCAAGATTCAACTGACCTCTGATCTCTCGAGCTGTAATCCTAGGAGATTCTTTTGGCCAGTCCAACCATCCTCCTCACAGTGTGTGGGGTCAGTTTGCAGACACGTCCTCTTCCAGGTTGATGTCTAACATCTCCAGTCTCTTTAAACTTCTTCATTATTGATCTAACTGTTCAAACTGACA
>VRLP01004780.1:0-44431 GCA_009660295.1 Lophius piscatorius
CCACAGACGACTGACACATTTAAAAAAGGACTTAAAACTTTCCTTTTTAGCAGAACCTATAACCTTAATTAACATTGTTGGTTTTTGGTAAGGCTTTTATATAATTATTATTTTATTTTTTATTGATGCTTTTATCTGCTTTTACTTTGTAGCACTTTGAGATTTGATCCAAATGTAAAGTGCATTATAAATTAAATGTATTATTATTATTATTATTGTTGGTTTCTATGGTAACCAGGTATAGATGGTTTCTATTGTAACCAGGTGTTGTTGGTTTCTATGGTAACAGGGTATCATCAGTTTCTAAGGTAACCAGGTTCCATTTCCTGGAAAAATAAAGCAGCAGAGGCTTTTGGACTTGGAAGTTTGGCAGGATCTTTGGTCCAGCCGCACGAACATCTTAACAAGCTGGACACTTGGTGCACATTTTGGCACATACATATTATTTGCAGGGAATTTTGTCATGGAAAGAAAATAAAAAATCTTTGATCTATGCCAGAAATATGCTGGTGTGTCCACAGTGACCAGACTGTGCCCTCAAGCTGTTCCTGTGGTTTCTGAATCACGGGATCTGGTGCTAGAAATGGCCTCCCCGCCCAGCCTCGAGGTTTAGGAAACTACAGATGCAAAGTGTCTGAGACATGCTGTCGGTGCAAAAACCATCAGACTACAGTTCACTCTGTGCCCATTTACAGAGGGGTGACTTCACAGCTCCCTGACCAGATGCCCTCTGTCAGCAGAACGATCACACGTTCAGCTTCTACCAGTTATTTATGTTTCAAAAACAGTTTCTGATTCTCAGCTGAGCTCGGATTGTGACCGAGTCCGATAGAACCCAGAGCCTGACCCGGCATCCTGGGCATTCAGCCGTCAGTGTGTGGAGACGTGTGGTCCATCTTTAAATACAGTCCGAGAGTTTCCTGCTCCGAAGGAGATAAATGAGCGAACACTCTGATCATCTCACTTCCTGTGTAGTTCAATGTGAAATAAAAGTAGCGTTGTGAAGTAGTGTGAAGACATCAAAGTAAAAATGAAGACACCTGGAAACAGAACCGGTAGACAAACCTCGAAAAGAAGGACCCAGTTTGTCAAAATCCAGTTTTAAATATGTCTTCTGAAGTGGACCTACGGTGGTTCTAGCAGGTATTTACCTACAATGGTTCTGGCTGGTACTGAACTAAAATGGCTCAAGCTAAAGGGTACTGACCTACAATGGTTCCTGGGGTACAGACCTACAGTAGATCTTAGTGGTACTGACCTTCCGTGGCTCATGCTAGTTGGTACTAACCTTCAGTGGTTCTAGCGGGTACTGACCTACAGTTGTTCCTGCTATGGGGTACTGACCTAAAGTGGTTCTTGCAGGTACTGACCTAAAGTGGCTCAAGCTAAAGGGTACTGACCTAAAATGGTTCTGGAAGGTACTGACTTAAAGTGGCTCAAGCTAATGGGTACTGACCTAAAGTGGCTCAAGCTAATGGGTACTGACCTAAAGTGGTTCTTGCAGGTACTAACCTACAGTAGATCTTAGTGGTACTGACCTTCCGTGGCTCATGCTAGTCGGTACTGACCTTCAGTGGTTCTAGCGGGTACTGACCTACAGTTGTTCTGGTGGGTACTAAACTAGCATGGCTCTTGCTAGAGGGCATTAACCTACAATGGTTCTGGCAGGTACTAACCTACATTAGATCTTAGTGGTACTGACCTTCCGTGGTTCTAGTGGGTACTGACCTGGAGGGGGTAAGGGGCCTTAATGTCCACACTGACCAGCGTCCAGCCAGGGGTCGCATACAATTCCGGACTCCATATCTCCTCATAATGGCCCAGCTGGTCTCGGGTGAACACCAAGAAGATGTTTCCCCTCTCCTGGTCTCGGTGGTAGTAGAAGGAAAGGCAGCCGGACATTGGCACCGTGGTCATGGGTGAGGTCAGCTTAGCCACTTCCTGGAAGTGCTTGGCATAGACCGAGTCGACGTACATGTGGTGTCCTGAGGCAGAGGAGGGAAGATGAGATGATGGTTTACAGCTCTATGCCGAGACACACTTAACGGATGTGGGTGTATAACCGGTACATGAGACACTGACTAATGGAGAGTTGGAATGACTCATTGGCAGCGGGTTCAAACATGTCCATGTGTGTTTTGAGATCGGACAGATGCTCTTCACAGAGTCCGGCCTCTTTTAGAAAAGCAGTTATAACAATCCTGAGTCTCAAGCTTCAAACAATCTGATCGCACTTCACAAAGCAGCACAACAGAACCTCTGACACGGCAGACGGAGGTAGTAACAGATGTCTGTATGAAGGCGAGGTCCGTGGAGGTACGGGCTGTGATGGTTGGACGTATTCTGTTAGGACCAGGAGCTCCTCGCCCTCCGATCACAGGATATAGACATGCACAGCAAACACAATAATATCAGCTCGAATAATAACATGATAGCATTTAGCAACAATTCTAGCATGCTAAGGTCCAGACCCGGGTCAGGACCGGTTGAGTGATATCTTTGTAAAAGTGTCACGACCACAATTACTGTACTATTTTTTGTTTTTGGATGTTTCTTTGTCCGTTACGTAAACGACCTGACGGATGAAAGTGAGCCTGATTGTGTGTGTGTGTGTGTGTGTGTGTGTGTGTGTGTGTGTGTGTGTGTGTGTGTGTGTGTGTGTGTGTGTGTGTACCTCTCTGGTGATTGATGCTGTGGTTCATGGACTCTCTCACCACACTCCCACCAACGTACCAGTTGACGTTTGGGTTCCAGCTGTTGCTGTAGCCACACAGGTGATGCTCCTCAAAGTTACACTCTGCTCAGGGAGAACCAGAACAATCAGCAACAGAACCAGCAGCACCAGTACCACCGACATCAGAACCATCGGCACCAGAAGCTCAGAGATCTACACTGACCTATGCAGTAACCGGGAATGATGTGGATTTCGAAGATGGCCACGCTGTTCCCTGAACCACGTTCAGGTCGACCTTCCAGCAGAACCTGTGGAACAAAATAACTGACGGAGCATCAAACCACAAACACCTGGTAGGTGATTGTGGTCCAACCACACCTACCTGGTAGGGGATGGTGGTCCAACCACACTTACCTGGTACGGGATGGTGGTGTTTGGGAGGTCCACACTAGCTATGAGCCAACTGTCGGATGCTTTGTTGGAGGTCCAGAGCTGGTAGTCAAAGTTGTCTCCATCTGGTCTGTAGTGGAGCTGTAAGGAACCTCGTCCTGTGATCTGGTACACCAGCCTCAAACAGCTCCAGTCCGGGTGGTCCAGAACAGGACTGACCAGAATCGCCGTCTCTTGGTCCTGTAGGACTGCTGAGTCCACAGTTATCAGATGACCTGTGAGGACAAAATGAAGAGGTGTCACATGAGCAGCACCCCTAGGCTGATCATCTCCTGGTTTCTGTCTGGACATGGTTTGCACATAACCCACATCTGGACCAAGAACCCAGATCTATGTTCTGGACGTAAATGTGTCAGTGAGTGTAAAGCTGTATAACCGTTGCCTAAAGCTCGACCTCCGTCAGAGTCCAGCTACCAGGTCAAAGGGGGTCTGACCCAAAAAGTTTAAGTTTTACATTGTTCAGCCATAACATTATAACCACTGACAGCTATGACATTGGTTACCACGGATACCTGTCAGGGATGGGATATATTAGGCAACACATGGACATTTTATCCTGAATTTGATGTTGGGAGCAGAAAAAAATGGACCAGCGTGAGAACCTCATGACAATGCTTGAGGTCCGTATGTTCTGATCCCACAGAACTTCTGTAGCACAAACTCCGGAAAAACGTTCACGCTGGCTCTGATAGAAAGTTGTCAGAACACAAAGGGGGTTTTAATGTTGTGGCTGATCAGCGTGAACCCCTGCGCAATCCGGGTGGTGTTGTTCTGATCCGTCCAGGCCGCAGTGAGTGAGCAGAGAGACGATCAGTGCGTATAAAGTGTGTTTATGGAGAGCCGGTTTACACGCCCTCGCCTCTAAATCAGGCTGGGGAGGGGGGGCCGGGGGATTTACAGTTGTTTCTCTCATCCCTTATTTGGTCAAATGAAGTTGGGCGAATCGTCCCGGCAGGAGCGTCTGAGCAGGGAGCTGTGGAGATCCAGGTAGGGCATAGGTTCTCTCTGAGCCCGGTGATGATGTCATCGCAGTCAGGACTCCCAGTGGGCGCTCTGCTCTCCTCCTCCAGACTCATGTTTAATGGCTCTGGCAGATGCTTCTGGTACCCCTCCCCTTCCAGAACTTCAGCCCTCCTCGTTCAGGTCGTTCAGAACAATCCTTCGTCTAATAGGAAGGATTTAATATGAAGCCGACCCGGTCCAACCTCAGAGAGGACTAACTGTGGGATGCAACCCCCTGATTGAACCCCTCAAGTTAAAGTCCTGTCTGCAGTATTTTTTTCATGATAAAGCTCCCCCTAGTGAGTAATATATGAACTACTAGAGTAAAGTATGATATTTCCGAGGTAGATCTCTTTGTGTCGATTCAGAGGAACCAGGTTTGGACTAAATCGGACCAATGATTGAGAAATTGTCGCCTCAAAAACTTTTGCAGATAAAGCTCCCCCTAGTGTCAGAAATATACAACCGACCTTTCCCAAAATGAATCCAGTTCTTCCTCACAATAAGGTCTATGTGGGTATACAATCTTAAAATGATCCATGAAATAGTTTTCGAGTTATCGTGCTAACACGAAGGATCTTTGGCAAACGCGGTGGTGGCGATAGACGATACTATTATATCCTCGACTTTTCGTGATGTAATGATGGGAGGAGCTAAAACGTGCTGGACGCGAACTCACAATCTCTATCTGCCGCGGTAATCACACCTTAGACTTTGCACGAGGGGAGAGACAGATTTTATGGTATAATTCCAATTTTATACCCACATAGACCATAGTGCGAGGAAGAACTGAGAATTTTGAGAATGGTCAGTTGTATATTTCCGACACTAGGGGGCGCTTTATGTGAAATAAACAACTGACCTCTCTCAAAATGAATCCAGTTCCTCGCACTAAGGTCTATGTGGGTATGTTGGAAGAGAGAATGGGGGGCCGGAGGACGGACCCCAGCACTCGGTTGTACTTCGACCCATTCAATGTCAATATGTAAATGAGAAGGGACCCCCTCCACCCTGGCACGGATTCTTCTCCCCCCCGACACAATTATTTTATACAATTCCCCCCCACATATATATGGGGGGACTCACCTCACATATATATATATATATATATGTGTGTGTGGGGGGGACTCACCTCACATATATATATGTGTGGGGGGGACTCACCTCACATATATATATATATATGTGGGGGGGACTCACCTCACATATATATATATATATATTTATATATATATATATATATATGTGTGGGGCGACTCACCTCACATATATATATATATATATATATATATATATATATGTGTGTGGGGGGACTCACCTCACATATATATATGTGTGGGGGGGACTCACCTCACATGCTACTGCCACTAATACTAGCAGAGCTTTTCACCTGGAGTTGTCCGCCTATATGAAGTCAGGGCCCGTTCTTCATGGAGGTGGTGGTCTTTGAGGCACCGAGGGCCTTGAAAGCCTCCACCTCACTCCATCCATCCCCGTCTCCATGTTTATCCTGTCTCCAATGTCTCTGCTGAATAGAATCACCTACGACGTCCGTCCACAAGCTTCCACCACAAATCTGCACGGCTCTCTTCCTCTCCTCACATTGCCATGGCAACCAAACAGAAAACAACCACCATGGTCTCCTTTTTTTAAGAGCCTATTTATTGCCACAGTGGGTGTAGTCCGTGCCCTTCTCCACCCTCACTCCACCACCTCCGTTTGGTCAGAGGTTTAGGGCTGCAGCCTGGGCCCGGACGGACCCGGAGGACAGGCACAGCTTGGCAGTGAGTCCAAACTCAGATCTAAAGGCCGGGCTGGATGAAAGATGGCACACACAATTTACACTACCGCCACTTATCTTGACCGCAGGAACATAAACTGTGCTGACAGACCATCATAAACACACCGAGCTGCTTTCGGACGCCCGGCAGTTAGATGCATGCTGCGCAGCAGCTGGTGGAAAACGAGACAAAGGGGGCAGCCAGTCGGAATATCGGACCTGACGTGTGGAATGTGGTTCCGTGATCCAAAACACTCTCTCGGGGTCTCTCCATCGAACCCAAACAGATTCTGACTAAGAGCTCGGGGCGAGGAGCCGGGGAGGTCATGTGTTCAAAGCCGTGTTTGTTTCTGAGGGATTTCAATGGACCGCTGTACAAAGGAGGTCCGCGGTACCGCAGAACTCTTTGGCAGCAGAGATGGAGCCTCCACGACATTTGGCAAAGCTGCTGACAACCCGACCCTAAAATATCCTCCGTTAACAGCACCGCTCTGTCTGCCGGTCTGCAGGATGGACAAGTTCTGATAAAAGGTTCTGGAGATGACGTGTCATCCCTAGAAAGGGACCACCAGAACTTTTCTACTGGACTCTTTACCATCAGTACAACATTTTATCTTCTACCTTCATGGGTAATGGTCATAAAAACCTGATGACATCGTCGGCAGCAGATCCAGAACACACCAGAATCTGACCTGGACCTGGGAATGTCGCAGATCCGAGGTGATTCAGAATATTTACATCCTCTGCTGTTAGATAACAGATTAAAGTGTAAAGAGTAATACCAGACCCAATCAGGTCGGGTTCCGTAATGGATCAAAGGTCAGGAACAGTTCCTGATCTGGACCCAGAAGGAAAATCTTCATCACTTCTCCATACAGGATGACCTCCAGCAGCTACTGGTGGGATGTTTCTAACCAAACCGTCAGAACCATGAGGGTGACATGAGGGCCCGAAGTCCTCTAGTGGGAGCTCACAGTCCAGCACCATGATGTTGGACTGATGTTCACCAGAGAACAACAGGAGGGACAGGTTCTCCATTGGTGCCCCGTTCTCCTCACAGATGAGAGCAGGTTCTCTCTGAGCTCATGTGATGGACGTGAAGGTTCTGGAGACACCGTGGGGAAAGTTCTTCTGCCTGAAACATCATCCAGCAGGACCAGTTTGGTGGTGGATCAGAGATGGTCTGAGGAGGCAGATCCTTGGAGGGTGTCACAGACCTCCAGCGGTACCCTGACTGCTGTTAGGTACCAGGATGAGATCCTCAGACCCTGTCAGACCTTACATTGGTGCACTGGACTCTGGGTTGCTCCGGTCCTAGGGCAAGGCCCGGCCTCAGGTGATCAGAGTTTGTAGGCTGGTCCTGGATGGTGAAGGTGCTGATGCCATTGACTGGTCCTCACATCCTCTGGACCTGATCCACCTGAGAACAACTGTGACGTTCTGTATCGCTGCATCGGCCGCCTCCAAGCAGAACCACAGACTAACCTCACTAATGTCCTGATCCAGTTCTAGGAGGAAATCCTCCAGGACAACAACTTCTGTCTCATCAGAAGCAGCCCAGATGTGGTCCGGAGTTCTGGCAGGCACCAGGGGGTCAAAGGTGACACACATTGTGAGATATCCAGATGAATTTCACAACAGTTGGATCAGAACCTTTGATTTCCGTTCTTCCTGCTCCATTCTCAGCTTGGATCGTTCAAACTGGATGGCGGACCCCCCCCATGTTAAAGGATGGTTGAATAAAGTACTTTTACTGTATAGTATGGTATAGAATAAACAGTATAGTATATTTGAAAAGTACTATACTTAAGTGTAGGTTATATAGTATATTATATTTACAGTATAGTAAAGTATCTTTATAATATGCTATATAATATGTCTTAGACATACTATTGTATATTGTAAATATACTATACTATATATATATACTATACCATATTATACTATGAATATACTGTACTAAGTACATGTAGTACCGTTTATTTACAGTATAGTAGGGTATAGTATGTATATAATAGTATATTAGAGTATATTTCTGTTTTCAATGTTTACAGTTTAGTACAGTACGTAGTATTTAGTTTAGTAGATGGTATAGTAGTATACAGTAGTATAGTATGTAGTAGTATTTACAGTATGAATATAAAACCTATTAGAATTTAAACATGGTAAAGAAGTTTTTACAGCAGATCAGATTTAACGGTACCTTCTTCGTTCATGGTCCAGGTCCCGTACTCCGGGTCGGACGTGTATCCACAGGAGCCCAGCTCGAAACTGCAGGACCCGGGTAGGAGCTGCTGCGCCCGGAGGAGTCCGACCAGAACCAGGACGCACAGAGACCAGCATCCTGCTGCAGAGACCAACGGTTACCCCTGATCCAGAGGTCTGACTGAGTCTGAACCAGAACCACAACCAACCTGTGGAACTGAAGATTCCAGTTCTAGTTCTTACCCTGGAGGTGGGGGGGAGCGGGGCGCATCGTGCCAGTGGAGTTTCTGTTCGATCCCTCAGAGCTCCAGAACCATCTGCTCCTCGGACCCGTTCCTGCTGGTATTCCCCATGTTGAACCGAAGTCTGCAGAGTCCAACTGTGGATCCAGGTCGATGCATTGGTGTCCAGGGGGAGGGGGATGAGATGGAGCGGTCCAGGAGTCCGGGACACGGTACCTCTCCGCCTCCTGCTGCCTGGCCCTGCGCACTGACGCAGGGCCGCAGCGCAGCAGGCCAGGGCCAAGGAGGACCCCCCAACCCCCCCCCAATTTTTTTTTTTACCTCCAACACGGTGGATTCCCCCCCTCCTCCTCCACCACCTCGAGCGTAATGACCCCCCCTCCTGCCTCCATCACCTACTTTATATGTATGGACTCCCAGAAGAACTCAGAGGGAACCCTCTTGTTTCCGGAGGTCTAAGGTTCCTTCAGGTTCCAGGATCAACGTCATCAGAGAAGACAAGAACATAAATGAATGAGGAAATAAATGAGATAGAAATAAAACCATAATCGGAGCTGGAAGAGGTTTCCGGTTTTGGGGAAACCCTGATTCCTGCAGTCATGGCCGCTGGTCTTTATGTGGTCTGTGGTCTGATATGAACGGTTCTGTGGAGAGGAGGTTCTCCTGGATCAGACCAGCATGGAGAGTTCTAGTTCTATCATCTCTTACAGACATCAAAAACTAAAAAAAGGATGAAAACAAAGAGAAGCCTGAAGTGAATAATTCCTCCCGCCATTTCCTGTCTCAGATGTTTTCCAGGGGAGGAACCTTCTCTAAATCATACGGGCCCTGCAGGATCAGAACCGTGGAAACATCTGGAGGTGGTTAGATTGAAAATACAACATTTCAGTATATGTAGTGTCTGAGCTGCTCCTCTGCAGCCACGGGATGGAGATGGAGGTTCTGATGTCTAACATCATCGCTCTTCATCACACAGGCCCGGTCCACCGATCTGAGGCGGCATACAGGAAGTAGACCTTTGGACCATGAGGCAACAGAACACAGAAGTATGGCGAGACAAGAGAACATGTGTTCAAGACATCTATGGAAAGTTCTGTCAGGAGGACTATCTAGAAGGCGGGGAGGATGGAGCGGATGAGAGGGTGAGGAGGTCAGAGAAGATGGAGAGGGTGAAGAGGATGGAGAGGGTGGGGAGACAGAGATGATGATGAGGACGAAGAAGATGGAGAGGATGGAGAAGATTAATCATCATCAATGGAGCTCAGATACTGTGATTCACCATGGCAACCAGTGAGACGCTATGGTCGCCATGGCAACCAGTGAGACGCTATGGTCGTCATGGCAACCAGTGAGACACTATGGTCGCCATGGTAACCAGTGAGACGCTATGGTCGTCATGCTTCACGCCTATTGAGCGGAAAGTTTCCGTGCGCCCACGGGATCACATTTATTAAAAAAGGGGAAAACGGGGCTTCGTTAGAGAAGGAAAGGAAACTGGCGTGGGAGGAAACTGCTGCTTGAGTGAATCTTTCTAGGAATGACATTGAACAGATGTTTATTTTCATTTATGGGCACTAAGCGCCAGAAAGCAGCTCAAAATAAAATACAAATCCAGACTTAATTCTGGGTGGAACCAGAACTCACTGGAGAAATTACAAATTTTATCTGGGAATGCTTCAGGATCCCCCCAAAATCCCCCGAGATGAGCGGGAGAGGGTTGCTCTAAAGAGGGACATTGGGAATATATTGCTTGGACTGCTGCTACTGTGACCTCCGACCTCAATAACCCTGATGGAAAGCAGATAAGCTGATAATCAAACCTGACTTTTGGTATTAAAAATATTTATAATATCAGTCAGAGGCTATTTTTTTTTCTGCAGCTGTAATCTACAATATTCAGCCATGTTGGAGAAGAAGCTTCTGTCTGGATGTGAGAGACATTTGAGAAGGAAGGCTAGAGAACGTCATTCAGATAAATCCTGGATTGAAAGCAGGTTCAATCTGGGGTCAATCTATAATCTGACAAATGATCTGCCAGCTCTGTTTCAGGCTCAGAAGGAGGAGGAGTCAGGAACCAACTCAGGATTTGTCGATGAAAGCTTGACTTTATGTCAGCCTGGATAGGTTCCATCCCCCTACAGGATAAGTGGTTACGAATAACGGAGACATGAATGTTAGACGCATCACATTCTCTGTGTGTAACCATGGTTACCGCTGCTCCAGTAGTGATTGTGTTTGAAGTATCATTGGTACACAGCTGTATGTCTGCTCTGGTTTTCATTTCCACAGGAAGAGGGAACAGACTGAACCCACAGCTCTGATGGTTTTGAGCCAGTAAACAAAGCTAAATAGCTCTAAAAAGCTCATCTTACATAACCCCTACCTGGAGGAGGAGCTTCAGCTTCACACACACAAACACAAACACCCTGATCTATATGTTAGCTAATATAAAAATGTTTCCATGGAGACAGACACCAACACAACATTCAGTCTCAGTGAACACATTCCAAAACTTCAATTTCTATGTTCGCCAGGAACAGAAAGTGCCCCCTGCTCCCAGCTGGAAGTTGGTCTCCCATCCCTGACACCTCACGGAAACTAAAAAAAACAATTTACTTTACTGGAAAGAAACTATTTCAATGAAAATATTTACTCTTCTTGATAGTATGTCTCAAAAACTACGTCAATATTTAATTTTTCTCCTCTCACTCAAACTGTGGGACATTTCTTGGCTAATGAGGACCTCTGGTGGCCACTGTACCCACTTTAACGCGTCCACGGTGACGTCACGACTGGCCCCGCCCTCCTCTAACTCTGATTGGCTCTGCATCATGACGTTTCTCACATACCCCCTCCCTACAAGACCAGAAACACTATGACAGAGTAAACAATGTCTCAAGTTCAACAATAACCCTTTTTTTATTTTAAAAACAAACAGAAGAAATGTGTGGCATCAATCAAATGATGAAAACAACAACATTGTCATAATTAACATTTTTATTGCTGTTGTTATTGTCTGTGTTGATTATTATTCAGTTAGAGCAAAAATTAGACTTTCTTTTTCCGGGCTTCCGTAGGAGGGTGTGTGAGCAGGAAGTGACGTAGGGTCATGTGTTATGTCAGGCAGTGAAGATGGCGGAGTGTGAAGAGGAGTTGGACGTCCTGGTGAAGAGGGTGGTTAAAGATATCAGCAGCGCCTTCAAGAGGAACCCCAACATGTGAGTGACGGTAGGCGACAGAAAGCCTCCCGGAGGCGGTCACAGGTCGGACTGAGCCCCGGTACGAGTCGGCGGGAACCGGCGGAGCTCGTACCGGTACCTCAAACTGCAGACGGATACCCGTCGAACCGATTGCAGTATACCGGCTATATTTGTCCAATTACGTTAACCCGTGCTACGATGAGTCAGCTATATTTATCCAGCGACGGAAACCACTGTGTTTATCCAGTTACGTTGAACCGGCTACGGTGAACCCGCAATGTTTATCGGGCTATGTTAAACCGGTTACCGTAAACAAGCTATCATTTTAGATCTACGTTAAACTGGCTGCTGAAAACCATCTATGTTTATCCAGCTACAATAAACAGGCTTCATTAATCCAGTTATGTTAAATAAATGTGTTTAAACTTGTTACTTGAATCCAGCTATATTAAATATATTACTTCAAACTGGCTAAAATAAGAAGTAACATTAAACCGGTTAAATGTTAAACTGGTTGCAGTAATTAAGCTACATTATATTTCATTGTGACTTAAATCTCTTCAGAATATCGTATGATGACACAGATATTCAGATATTATTATTATTATATTATGGCTTTATTATCATGTTAATATTGTATCACCGCCCGACTATCACAATGATATGGTACTGTAGCTAAAGTATGGTGATAATAAATCGTATCATGACTTAAGTAATGTGATAGAATAATCTAAAGCAGCGATGAGATACTCTGTGATGGAACACGTGTCTGAACCGCTCTGTGTCCACATTCACCCATCCGGAACCGCAGCGATGAGATCGGCGTCATCCCGTGTCCCGAGGCCCGCTACAACCGCAGTCCCATCGTGTTGGTGGAGAACAAGCTGGGGGTGGAGAGCTGGTGTGTCAAGTTCCTTCTGCCATACGTCCACAACAAGCTGCTGCTGTACCGCCAGCGGCGCCACTGGCTGGACCGGGAAGGTAACTGACAAGCCCCTTCTGCTTTTTCTGTAACTAGATCATAGCTGACAACACACCTGACCCGACTCCAGCCCGTCTGAGGTAGTAGAACCATCAAGCGACCCTGAACAGCATAAGCTGATACAGATAATGGTTGGATAGATAATATAATCGCAGTTTGACCGGTCAAAGGTCTCAAGATCGGATCCACTCGCCTTTTTATGATGCTTTCCGACCCGTATCAGTGTGTCGTTAATGTTTTAAAGTCTGAGGTAAACAAACACAACCGGATGAGAAGCTAGGCGGCTAACGAGAGATGTTTGTGCTCCTCAGCTTTGGTAGACATCACCTCCACCGTGCTGCTGCTCAACCCAGACTTCACCACGGCGTGGAACGTCAGGTAGGTCTCCATCCAATCATCTGCTTCCAAAAGGTTTGACTGCCTTCAGGTTTCCCGTATCTGATCCGTCAACCACCCAGCCTCTCTGAAGGTCCCAGCGTGTTCTGCTCTTTCTCTCCTAACGCCAGGAAAGAGCTGCTGCAGAATGGAGTTCTTCATCCAGAGAAGGACCTCTACCTTGGCAAGCTGGCCCTCACCAAGTTCCCCAAGAGTCCAGAGACATGGATCCACCGGTTAGACTCCCCACCACATCATCCTCCTCTTCTTCTCCTTCACTCACTGCAGAGATCTGGGATCTCCTCCCGAATCTCCCAGATTAGTAGAACTCTACGCAGAATCCTCTGCCAGAAACCCATCCAAAAAAAACAAACAGTTCTACTGTGTTTGATCAGCCGCTGCCCCCTAGAGTCCAGATGGTGGTACTCGTTAGAGCTCTTCAAACAGAACCTGAAAAAAATCTTCATAGATCCTACCCCCATAAATATGTCTGATCGTCTTCATCACCATCAGAGAACTTCACCTGGCTCCGCCCCTTTATCTGGATCCACACTAACATGTAACCGGGTCTACTCCGGTCCAACCTCAATCCAAGTCTCATTAAAACCAGTCAGCAGTTAATCCTTCTGACAAACAGATGAACCCCTGACCTCCAGGTGGAGGAAATGATGGACCTGAACCAGATCTGTATCTGATCCAATCTCATCCGACTGAAACCAAAACAGTCGGGAAGACCCAATTGACGCTCCGCCTTATTGTGACGGAAATATGTGTGACATGAATTTAATTATTAATCACACAAAATGAAAAAAAATAAAAAAAGTTCTGCAAATCTTAATCCAGTGATCGTAGGTCATTCACACCAGGTTCTGATTCCGTGTAGTTTTTCTATTTATCCTGCTGGGAGGGAGGTCAGAATCTTCACCCAGTTTAATGTTCATCTATCAGCCTCTGAGGTCCAAACACTATAAAAACAGAACCTTTAGCAAGAGATGGGTTCTTCTAACGGTTTATCTCCTCTAGAATTCTTCTACCAAACCGGACAGAACCAAGGCCATCTAATCAGGAAAACCTGACAGAAAAGAGTCAATCTAATCAGGAAAACCGGACAGAACCGAGGCCATCTAATCAGGAAAACCAGACAGAACCGAGGCCATCTAACAGGGAAAACCAGACAGAACCGAGGCATTCTAATCAGGAAAACCGGACAGAACCGAGTCCATCTAATCGAGCTGCTCTGTAAAAACTCTGTTCTTTAAATCAGCTTCACGTTCAGTTTCTGGGTGGATCTGATGAAGACAAGTTAGACAAAGTTAGATTCCCAGAATAAGTTCTGACATTAGACTTGCTCCATGACATTATTTTCATTCTAAACTGTAGTCAGACTTGTTTGGTGGGAACAGAATTTTTACAGTGTTGTCAGGATTGGACCGACTGTAGGGAGGTCCGACGGACGCTGAGCTCTGGTCTCTCTGCAGGCGCTGGGTGCTGCAGCAGATCCTGTGTCAGCCCTCGTTGGTCGGGAGCAGGAAGCAGCAGCGGATGGAGGCGGAGCCGACGGAGGCAGACAGGAACCAGCAGCTCAGGGACCATCTGGACCAGACCGTCCACCAGGAGATGAAGGTGTGCTGCGACGCTGCGTGTCGCTATCCCAGCAACTACAACGCCTGGTCCCACCGTATCTGGGTGCTGCAGCACATGGCAACGGGCAACGTTAAGGTCCGAACCAGTTTCTATCTATCATCCCCAACATCCAGGTCCGACCAGAACCAGGTTCTACCTGTCTTACCCAACATCCAGGTCAGACCAGGACCAGGTTTATCTATCATACCCATCTTCTCCAAAGCTTCAGGGAGGAGAATCCCTTTTTGTCAAAAAGTAGGAGGGATTTTAAATCAGATACCCCAAAGGACTGATCCATTGTGATTATTACTGTTAGCGATGGTTCCGTCACTAGGTGTTCCGTCATCCCTCTGTCATCAGGGACCTGAAGGCCCCTCTGACATCACCATGTTTCCTCACAGGTTCTCCATGATGAGCTGTCCTCCATGCGTCCATGGGTGTCCATGCACGTGTCGGACCACAGCGGGTTCCACTACCGCCAGTTCCTCCTGCAGCAGCTCCTCGCGGAGTTCTCCAAGTCCCCCCCATCGGTCCCCCACTACTCCGCCACGGCCCCCAGCAGCCACGCCCAGCCTAACGGAGAGCTGTCTCCCGCAGAAGCAGCCAATGAAGATGAGGGACGGCTCAGCTCCACTGCAGTCCATCAACTCCTCCAGCAGGAGATGGACCTTATCTCAGACCTGATCCAGTCCTTCCCGGGACACGAGGCGCTCTGGAGCCATAGGTGAGTCCAGAAGAACATAAGAAAGGAACAAGTTCTCTCTGACGTCTACCCATCTTTGAAGGCCGCTCCTGCTGAGAATATATTTTAGAACTTCACACTGTTTCAACCTCTTAACAAAATGGGAAGAACACATCATGACCACCACTAGGGGGCAGTGAACATCACAACCACCAGGTGGGGCTTCTTCTTCTGGGGTCTGTTCCCTTTATGGGCCTACAGAATGGATCCATCTTCCTCCACCTTCCTCTATCCTCTGCGTCTTCCTCTGTCACACCACCCAAATAAATATCCTCTTTCACCACATCCAGAAACCTCCTCTGTGGCCTCTCATCTGAGAGGGCACCACCATCTTTCCCTTCACTCCTTTTGCTGCTCTTCTGTCACAGAAAACCCCTTCACCCGCTCCACCCTGCCTGCATTAGATACTTCCTCTCTCTTTTATACTCCCAGTTACCCTGAACAGTACAGCCCAGTTCCTTACACTCCTGCACCTTTTCCACCTCTGCTCCTTCATCCTCAACGTTCCTCCTGCCTCCCTTTCATTCACACACATGTATTCGGTCTTGCTGTGACTGACCTTCATTACGTTTCTCTCCAGCGCATACCTCCACCCCTCCAGGTTTTTCTTCCACCTGCTCCCTGCTGTCACTACAGATAACAATGTCCTCCACCAACATCATAGTCCATGGAGACTCCTGGCTGACCTCCTCTTGTCAGCCTGTCCATCACCATAGAAAACAGGAAGGGGGCTCAGAGCCCATCCTCGGTGCAGTCCCGCCTCCACCTTAAACCAATCTGTCACTCCTACCGCACACCTCACCGCTATCATGCTGCTGTCATACAAATCCTGGACCACTCTTAACATTCTTCTGTCACTCCAGACCTCCTCCCCCACCGCTGTCCTAGCTCCTTCTGTCCTTCTCTGTCCTTCTCCATCAGCACTCTCATAGCAATCATCTCATCTGTAGTGCTTTCTTTCTTAACATGATACCAAACTGCTGCTCACAGACTGTCACCTCTTTTCCTAACCTATAACTTCAACGACTCTTTCCCAGATCTTCATTGTGGCTCATCAGCTTTATACCTCTGTAGATGCTGCAGCTCTGAACATCACCAATTTCTTGAAAATGGCCACCAGAACATTTTTACTCCAGCCCTCCGGCATCCTCTCATGTCTCCTATCTAAAAACTCCTCTTCCCTCTCTCCAGGAACACCTCCATACCTCCACCAGTATGTCATCAGGACCAACCGCCTTACCTCTCTTCACACTCTTCAAAGCTGCTCTCACTTCATCTTATCTGATCCTTAGAACTTCCTGGTTTACAATTCCCACATCTTCCACCCTTTTCTCTCATTTTCTTTCATCATTTCTCCAAAGTACATCCATCTCTATCCTTCATCACCCTAACCTTCATCACCCTAACCTGCTGCACATCCTTCCCATATACATCCAAAAGTCCTTTTCTCCGTCTTTAGTGTCCAACCTCTCTCTCTCCTATTGGCCCAGTCCTGTTACTTGATTTGAAAGAACATCCTTCTTTTTTTTTATCTTTATCCATTCCAAAACAAACAGGCATCATGTGTCCACATACTTTTGTCCTCTCCATGTCCTGTCATTTATTCCCTGTGTTTCCTCCCGAACAGGCGGCACGTCTTCTACCTGTGGGACCAGTGGAGGCGGGACCACCAGTACCACTGCAGCAATGGAGGCAGCAAGTCACTCCACGCTAGCAACGGCAGCCCAGAACTGGGAGCCGGCGAGGGGGACGGCGTGAATGGACAGAGGCACGCCGGTGAGGCGATGGAAGTCGACGGCGCGTCCTTACCAGAGCCACGGGATAGCAAGCGTCTGAAGAGGGGCGTCTTGCTGCTTGACTCGCCCACTCTGTCTTCCGAGTACAACTTTGTGGGCGGGGCCCTGGACGGCTGCTGTAACCATGAGCAGAGACGGTTTGCCCTGGCATACAGGAAGTGGTTGGACGCTGTGATTGGTCAGCAGCCTTGAGAGATAACAGTCACTCCAAGTCTTCTGTTAAAGCTGACGATGACTCATCGGACTTCAGACGACCCCAGCCAACATGTCTGCCCTCCTGACGGCGAGGGGAGACGATGGTTTCAACTGAGCCACCGACGCCATCAGAATGGAAATCTGGACCTGGAGAGCTGGCCATGCTGTGTCTGTAGATCTTCGTCTTCTTTCAGGGTCTAAATGCCTCAGGTCAAAGGTCACTGTTGAGTTTTTTTTCAGGAGAGACACTGCAGGAGAAGGGGGCATGTGTTTGCAGCCGTGAGAGCACAGTGAAACCCATTGGACCGTGACGTCATGATGACCTCATGTTGCCTTGTGATGAAGAAATGACATCAGTTTTTACAGAGTCCTGATTAAAGTGTGAAAACTGTCAATGATGTCACCGTGGATGATGTCACCGTGGATGATGTCAGCATGAAATGAGAAATTTAGAAGCACACTCTGTAGCCAGTGATGACATCACATTGACATCATCCATCGTTTGTGTCTGCGGTTCACTCGGTTCTCACCTGCTGCAAAGGGCGGATTTTAAGCACAGAATTACTCCTGTTTTCTTTTAGGTCCTCAGATTTCCCTTCTGAAAGTGGGACAAATGACTTCCTGTTTATTCACGGCTAACGTGGTTTTAGCTTTAGCAGTTTAGCAGCACTGGTGCTACATGGTAGCTTTGAACTACTACTGTTACAGGGACCTTACACAGGTCAGCCATAACATTATAACCACCAGTCCTCCTCTTAACCACCGAATCAGCCCGGACCCCAGCAGGCCTCTGAAGGTTTGCAGTGGTATCTAGTAGCAAGACGTTAGCAGCAGATCCTTTAAGTCCTGGAAATTGTGAAGTGGAGCTTCCATGTATCAGACTTGTTTGTCCAGAACATCCCACAGATGCTGCTTTTGATTGAAATCTGGAGAATCTGGAGGTCTAGTCAACAGTTTGAACTGGTTGTTTTGTTCCTTAATCCATTCCTGAGCTGTTCTTGCATTGAGTCAGGGAGAAGTATCCTGCTGGAGGAGGACACAGTGATGTCACTGAGTGTTCTGACTTCTTTCTATCAGAACCAGCATGACCTTTTTCAGCAGTTTGTGCGAGAGTAAACCTTCTGTGGGAACAAACAACACGGGCTAGCCTTCACTCCCTTCAACCATCAATGACCCTGGTGGTTCTTCCTCTGAACACTTTGGTAGGTTCTAACCACTTCAGACCAGGAACAACCATTAAGTCCTGCAGTTTCAGAGATCTTCTGACCCAGTCTTCTATCCATCACAATATAGTTCTTGTTAAAGTCTCTTATATCCTCATGCTGGTCCATTTTCCTGCTTCCAACATCAACTTTAGGACAAAATGTTCACCTGCTGCTTAATATTTCCCACCCTCTGACAGGTAACCACGGTGACCAGATAATATATCCTACTCACTGACAGGTAGCCATGGTAATCAGTGGTCATAATGTTGTGGCTGATGGGTCAGCAGGTCAGACTCTTACTTTCTAGCGTAACTTTAGCGTTGTGACCTTCTCAGTGTGTCATTGTCACTAATGATGACATCACTGCTCCATTGTTGCCATGGAGACGTCGGCGATGTGAGGACATGAACACCGGCTGGATGCCATGACCTTCTCCATGTGCTTCCATCTTTAGAAACCTCAGTGGAGGATGGAGCTTCATCACTGTGGAACATCAGAGGATTCTGGTACCAGGACAGAGTTGGGTTCTTAAGTGTTTCTGAACTGTTAATGATGGGATACGAACACAAACTATCTATGCAGAAATGTTGTTAAAGGTTCTACGAGCTTTGAAGAAGAATAATGTAGCTTCAGTTAATATATTCTCCAGAGGATGAACCATCTCTAACATCTCATCACTGTTGTATTTATTTCCAGGATAATCCATGTTCTTCTGCTGACCAATCAAATAAAGTTCACATAGATGGACATCTCTGATGCCTTTGTGTTCGAGTCCGGAGATCCGAGGAGAGATGGACCTAAAAAATCATCTGACACCTTTTTGGTCATATTAATATAATTATTATATTTTTTTATTGATGCTTTTATCTGCTTTTACCTTTTGGCACGTTGAGGATTTTATCAAAATGTAAAGTACATTATAAATTAAATGTATTAATATTATTATACATAGGGTTAGGGTTCAGATGTCTGTGGAGCCCTCAGATGGTCGGGGAGGGCATTCCGCAGACGAGGGGCGGCAGAACAGAAGGCCCGATCACCCATGGTGCTGAGGTTAGTCCGGGTAAGGAGGAGGCGGTTTGAGTGGGTAGAACGGAGGGCTGGAGACACACCTTCACTATCAGCCTCCTACTGGAGTCTCCATCTTCATCTTCATTTAGTGATTGTAAACATTTCAATGTGAAATAATGTCACAGGTGATGCTGTCACAGCACTGTATTTTTTGAGCAGGAGAAAATTCAACGAATAAAATAATGTGAGATATTGGATTGGGTTGGAAACATGGGGCTCCGCCTCTTTGACAAAATATTTCATTTCTACTGTTTTTAGGTTTTAATTCAAACCTATATGGTTTTTAATGTCCACGTTCTTGTGACGGGTGTTTATGTTCTAGTGATGGGTTCACCATCAGGTCCGGCTGCAGACGAGTCTGTGGTGATGCTGAGGGGGGAGGATGGTGAGGGGGTGGAGGGGGGTATCAGGAGGAGGAGCCGGAGCAGAAACACCAGCCGCTACACGAAGATGGAGGACGGGGCGGCGGAGCGGACCTCCATCCTGCTGCACCATCACGGCTAAGGTGAGTCCAGATCGTTTGGACATCCCCGGTTAGGGTCAGCCTCCTTACACGGTTCGGTTCTTTTGGAACCCGGTTCTGTTCGTGGGCTGGTGCCGGTAAGGAGGGGGGTCTGCATGTCCCAGGCTCTGAACCAGAGGCCTGGTGTCGGTTCAGTCGCTGCAGACCCGGTCCTTCTGGTGGAGTCCCGTTCTGCGTTCGGTTCTTGTTCTACATTCGGACCGATGCCCTGAAGAGTACGTTATTAATGCTGCAGGTCAGACACCGGTGCATTCTGGGTAACCGTTCATTGATTCTGTCACGTGTTATTAGTTTTTAAACCATTTGTAGTCACGTGATCAAAACAATTTTCGCCTTTTTCCTCAGAGATTCGTTTATTTATTTATTTATTTATGTTTTTCTTGTGTCCTATGATCACGATCTGATGGAAACCAGGTCCAAAGATCCAGAAAGCTGCTCTGCTCTGATGAAGCACATCTAGACAAACATGTTCTGATATCATCTTCATGTTCGACCACACCCCGGTTCCTTTGGCCCATTTAAAGACTGACCACAGGTCGAGGTGGTCTCTGCTCCAAGACCTCTGATGGTGGTCTTCACCAGATCACACCGAGACTCTGAAATCCTGCTCCCTGAGGAGAAAATACTTAATGGTTCCTGAGGTTTACCTCTATGCACCACGCTCCTTAAATTAATGTGTTAGTTGAATGTCTTTCTTTGACTGATGGAGAGACGGAGGTGGGGCCGTCATGGGATTTATTTTATTTCATTAGGATCGTAGTTCCTCTATGCAGAACGTCTACTGAATATTTTTATTTATTATCTATCAAGTGTCCATAGGTGCCGATCATGAAAAACACCTGTCAGTGGGTGGGATATATATGTCTGGTTACCTTAGTTACCTGTCAGTGGGTGGGTTATATTATCTCTTTACCACGGTTATCTGTCCGTGGGTGGGATATATAT
Organism: Lophius piscatorius; assembly: GCA_009660295.1. Classification (NCBI taxonomy): domain Eukaryota; kingdom Metazoa; phylum Chordata; class Actinopteri; order Lophiiformes; family Lophiidae; genus Lophius; species Lophius piscatorius. Next base: position 21,011 of record VRLP01004780.1, read on the forward strand.
GTCTGGTTACCTTAGTTACCTGTCAGTGGGTGGGATATATTATCTGGTTACCATAGTTACCTGTCAGTGGGTGGGATATATTATCTGGTTACCTGTCAGTGGGTGGGCTTTATTATCTGGCTAGCATGGTTACTTGTCAGTGGGCGGGATATATTACCTGGTTACCATGGTTACCTGTCAGTGGGTGGGATATATTATCTGGTTCCCATAGTTACCACACAGTGGGTGGGTTATATTATCTGGTTACCATGGTTACCTATCTGTGGGTGGGTTTTATTATCTGGTTACCATGGTTACCTGTCAGTGGGTGGGGTATATTACCTGATTACCATGGTTACCTGTTAGTGGGTGGGGTATATTATCTGGTTACCATGGTTACCTATCCGTGGGTGGGTTTTATTATCTGGTTACCTGTCAGTGGGTGGGGTATATTACCTGGTTACCATGGTTACCTGTTAGTGGGTGGGGTATATTATCTGGTTACCATGGTTACCTGTTAGTGGGTGGGGTATATTATCTGGTTACCATGGTTACCTGTTAGTGGGTGGGACATATCAGGCAACAAGTGAACCTTTTGTCTGGAAGTTGATGTTGGAAGCAGGAAGAATTGACCAGTGTGAGGCTCTGAGAACGTCTCCAAACCTGTAGGTCTTGTACTGCGTATGGGTCAGTTTAGCCACAGACCCCTGTGGATTCCTGAAAGCTTCTGCAATGGACTCGTCAGCATCAGAACTGAAGCAGTCTAAGAGGGTGGTCTGGTCTGATAAATGAGATTTTCTTTCAAATCATGTAGACGGGTGATTGTGTGTGCATTGCTTAGTTAATATGGAACCATGATGCATTTTGGGAAGAAAAAAAGCTAGGGCAGCCACTAGGTGGATTCCGAATCCCGAAAAGATTCAGAAAAGAGATTCCGAATGAGATCTCATTCCTTTGCAAGGAGGGGGTCTAAGTCCTTTCATGAAAGCCTTTTTTTTACCGACAGCCAGTCGCTGCATGTCAACACTGTTTCTGAAAGACGATGCGTGTCAACACCGGGTCGGAAGAGATCATGGGTCATGTGACCAGACAGGCGACCGACATTGCAATCGGAAAGGTTTAATTTGGATAGGAGAAACGTGTCCCATGGAAACCCACCTAGAGTGATGCTTTCATCATGTTCGCTGGGAAACCTTGGGACCTACCACTGGCGTCCTTTGGAACGTAGCACCTACTTAAACGTTGCTGCAGACCAAGTCCCCCACCTTCATGGGAACAGTTTTCCCTGATGGCAGTGGCCTCTTCCAGCAGGATGATGCTCCCTGACTCGCTGCAGGAACGCTTCAGGAATGTTTGAGGAACACAGCAATCAGTTCAAGGTTCTGACTTGATCTCCAGATTATCCAGATCTCACTCGAATCCAGCATCTGTTGGATGTTCTGGACCAGCAAGTTCTGATCCATGGAGGCTCCACCTCACAACTTTCAGGACTTAAACAATCTGCTGCTGACGTCTTGGTACCAGATACCACAGCAGAACCTTCAGAGACCTGCTGGAGTCCAGAGGGGTGTATCAGGAAGTGGAATTAGTGGAAACTCTGGGTTAGTTAAGCCTGAGATGAGGGGAAACTCTTTGAGGAGTGATGAGGATGAGGAGTCTTCTCTCCTTCTGATGAAGCTGCGTTTCTCTTTTTTTAAATAAATATACTCTCATGAGCTAATTATAGCGCTTAACTCCGACTATGTTAAGCCCGGTTCTTAGAATACCCCACAGGCCTCCATGGGTCAGAGCTACACAATATTTGACTGATGGTTATAATGTAATGGCTGATTGTTGTAAAGCATAATTTAGCAGAGGAATATCTCCTCATGTCTGCTTCCAATCCTCATGAGGTCCGAGATGTTCAGAGAGGTTCTGAAGGTGTTCTTCTAGAGGACCAGTCAGAGAACTGAGCCCACTGGCCTGGCACCTGGTTCTGGACAGATGCAGTGACCTCCTGACATGCTGGGTTGAAATTAACAAGTTTCATGGTTCTGCTACTGTGGCTATGGATCACCAACTGGTTCCTTTCAGGAACAGTTCTGCTGTTTGGCGGACTGTCTTAAGTGTTTTTGGGTCGGGTCTACAGTTTATATTTACAGTTTCTTTCTTCCTCCTTTCTCTCGCAGGTTTTATCCTGACTTCATTCATGCATCGGCTGGTGACTGAACTATTTCCCTGATTCCTCTGAACCAACCAGAACCAGACACCATGACCCACTGGGAGACAGAACTTGGCCAGGAGATGATGGAGGAGATAGATGATGCCCCTCGTCAAAGGCCCGACAGCAGTCGGTCCGGTACCAGCAGCAGTCGCCCGGGTACCGGCAGTAGTCGGTCAGGAACCAGCAGCAGCCAGGAGAAGCGTTACAGACGCTGTGAAGCTCCCGCTGAAAGAGGTTCTGGCAGTCGAACCCGGGCTGCACCACCACGCCGGCCACAGGAGGAGCAGGACATGGAGCTGCAGCTCAGAGCTCAATCTCCACAGCCCCAGCCGTCCCAGCCCATTCCCCGCCCCGCCGTGACACGGTACCGCAGACAAGGGGACAGCGAGGCCCGGATCCGAGCCCAACAGCAGCGGCACCGGCAGCGGGAGCGGAGAGAGGCGGAAAGACAAGAGAAGCTGCTCCAGGCCCAGTTGAGCCAAGAGGATGAGCGGGAGAGGGATGATTCAGTTCTGGCCCGCTCCGCCAGCACTGAAAGTGGCTTCCACACCCATACGGACCGGGCCGAGGGGGACGACGCCCTGGTAATGACGTCACTGGAGCCCGAGGGGCAACCGGAGGTGGAGGATGAGACAGGGAACTATGGGGTCCAGCTCCGGCCGGAGGCAGAGGGGTACACTGAGAGCGCTGAGGCTGAACAGCAGCATCTCCACCCACAACCCCACCCACCTCAAGCCCCACCCCCCTCAGAGGACCCCCCGCCCAGTATCCAGAACCCCCAGAGACCAGACGGAGCAGAAGAGATGCTGAACGCTGGTTACTCCAACTACGTCTACGCCCAGCCCCTCAGCAACCCTGAGGGAGAAGCCGGTGTCCCGGCCGAGCAGAGCTTGGACAATTTAGATGCTGGACCTTTAGACCCTGCCTACTCCGAGGCTGGACCTTTAGACTCCGCCTACTCCGAGCCGTATGACCTTTATTCCCTCTCTGAGCACGTCTACGAGGAAATCTGTGACGTTCCGTCATCAGTCACATCAGCAGCAGACGACACAGAGACCCTCCAACAGAGGAAGGCGGGGTTTCAGCTGCTTGAAGGCAGGGTGGGCGGAGCCTACCATCAGCGGGAGGCTGTGGGCTCCCGCCTTCGCCACTACGACGAACGCTCAGACGGCGAGTCGGACAGCCCAGAGAAGGAGGCGGAGTTTGCTCCGTACCCCCGAGCAGACAGCTGCGACCAGGAAGAAGACCTCCTCAGCTCCCAGAGTGTCCACTGTGCTGCTGGAATCACCATAGAAGAAGAAAGTGAGTCCCCACAGGATGATGACAAAGCCCAACCGGAGGTCCAAACGTACTCAGGACCAAAAGAGAAGTCGGCCAACCGAGGAAAGGCAGCCAGAAAACAAGCTGAAGAAACTTCAGAGGAACCAGTGAGGAGGAGTCAGGAAGAACCTGTGAGGAGCAGTCAGGAGAAGAGGGATGCCATTTCCCTCGCCATCAAGGACATTAAGGAGGCCATTGAGGAGGTGAAGAACCGAACCATCAGGTCCCCTTACACCCCTGACGAGCCCAAGGAGCCAATATGGGTCATGAGGCAGGACCTGAGTCCCTCAGCAGAGTGTGAGCTGCAGCCACCAGGGGTCGACGTAAGTACCTCCGCTCTGCAGGGAATTATGGGAGAACATGGCAGCTCTTAGGGTGAGATGTTTGTTCTGGAGGTCACAAAGAGGTAACACTGACACAGAGCTCTGAGAGGGACGCCACATGGTTTTCTTTTCATCCAATGAGACTCAATCATGGAGCAAAGTGGGCGCTGGCGGTCACCGCTATGGTTGTCTGATAAATATCACAGTAATCGCGGTATTTATTATTATTATTATTACTATTGTTGTTATTATGTGTCAAGGTTCAAGGTTATTTTTGCATCGTTTCTGGTTTTATGATGAGTGTGTATTGCACTGCACTAGAGTGTGGTCTCGTGACGTTAGAGTGGAGAGGAGCTGAGAAGTCGTCTGGAAATTTTCGAAATAACTTGCCATAATTCCCACAACTCTGACTCCACATCCCCGATTGACACACCAAAATGTAGGAAAATTTGTTCTGCTTCGTTTACTACCAGAATGGAACCAAACAACCTGATGGTTTGGACTTTAGTGGACCTAGGACACAAAGTGGTCCACCAAATTGCTTATTGACTTCCAATGTAAACTCCAGTTTTTTAATACAATCTAAAGATAATGTTTCTTAACTGAATCTGGCCAAACTATATATTAATTATTTCAGCAACGTCTTGGGATAACCGTCATGTGATCTTCTCAACAATATGACCTACGATTTGAGGCGGAGCCTCTGTTGTTGGGAGGTTGGTTTTTGCTCATTTTCCTGTTTAACCGCAGGTGTTTAGTGACACACAGCTGAGTCACATGACCTCATCAGTCTATTTTTAGAACATGCAGTAACGGTAGAGCAGTGTGGGTGTGGTCAGAGCTGTATGGGCGTGGCCAAATGGCTCGGCAGCTCTCCACACAGGGAAACAGGTGAGATTCACCTTCTTTGGCAAATCAGACCTAGATCTACGTTTTTAATGGAAACAAACACGTTGATTTAGACCCCCCCCCCTTTACTCCCCCCCTCCCCTGCTGTCACCCCCTCCCTCCTCAACATTAATAATTTAGGGGTGAGGAAGGGGGTGAGGTGAATAATTCAGCGCGGATCTTGGAACAGACAGACGTGAACACCATCATCAGAACATTAATAGCCCCTCCCACCTCCGTACTTAATGTTGATATAGACGATGTAGACTAACGTGACGAGGGTCAGTGATGAAGGTGTCATGGGTTGACCTGATGAAGATCAATGACAATGTCACAGACTCTGATCCAAAGCCCGTGGACTCACTGATGAGTCCTGATACCTGATCTAGGGTGAAACTGGACCCGACATTAGAACCCGGCGTCAGGTTTAACCACGCCGCCGCCCTCAGCGCCACAGAGACCAGCTTCAGTCTTCGTCGCCGAGAGACATGGAGAACTTCTGGATGTTTCAGGCAGAAAAGCTGGAGGAGGAAGAAGCCAGGCAGGAGCAGCAGAAAGACCCCAAACTTGGAGACCCTGGAGCTCAAGGACATGAGGTGTGGAAGCTGGAGGAGTTGATGGTTTTATTCATCTGAGAGCTGAAGTGACGGTTTGAGTGACGATGATGGAATCTCATAGTTTCTTATACCCTATGTTTCACCTCTTCTCAACTTATCTCTTATCTCATTTCACCTCATCATATCTCATTATCTCACCTTAATCTCATCTTATTAAATCTCATCTCACCATATCTCATCTTATCTCATATCTTCATGTCTCGTCTCATCTCATTTCACCTCCACCGGTTGGTACTGACATGGAGATGCGATGTTTTTGGTCCTGCTCCGATCTGTAACTGACATCTCAGACAGAACGTCAGCAGCTCCTAGATCAGCTTTCACATCTGCTACTAGCTGCTGACTGCTACTACCTGCTAACTGCATCTACCTGCGGACTTCTACTACCTGCTAACTGCTACTAGCTGCTGACTGCTACTAGCTGCTGACTCCTACTGGCTGCTGACTGCTACAAGCTGATGAAGACATCTATCTCTCAACTGAAAACAAACCTGCATTTCCTCAGGTTCATACAATGGTCTGATTTAGCGCTGTTGCTACTCAGGCTGTGTTGTGTCGGGATGGAGAGGCGGAGTCAAGAAACATCAGCCCCGCCTCCTGAACAGTATGTGTTTATGTGACTAGTGAGACGGAGGAGATGCATTTTTGCCTAGTGACAACCCAATCAGAGAAGGTAAATCAAGGAAAGAGGGCGTGGCGTCCTGATTCCTCCTCTCCATGAATGAATCTGATTGGACGACTAGGAAGCCTGCCGTTTATTGGACCTGAGGGTCTGTTTCTCTGTGAGGACATGTCGTGCCTCTCAGAGTGCAGCTTTGAGCGTGTCAGTGTAACCTTTGACCTCCTCTCAGAACTCCATCAGTCTTTATACCAACCAGCCATAATATTATAACCCCTGAATAATACCGAGTATCTAGTTACCCTGGTTACCAGTCAGTGGGCGGGACATATTATCTGGTTACCATGGTTACCTGTAAGTGGTCGGGATATTTTAGCCAGCAGGTGAAAAATGGACAAGTGTAAGGATGGTATAAAAGTTTATAATGTTATGGCTGATGGTTGTTAGTCCAAGTGCTTCACGCGCTCACGTGTTATTTGTTCCTGTAACACGTGACTTCTTCACAGTCTCCGTGTTCCGGCTCGCCGTCCCCTCCAGGAGCTGAGTCGTCCAGCCGACATCTGCTGCAGGAAGACGCCGCCGACTCGTCTCCGTCCAGCAAAGAAGTGGGTTCATTATCTTACTGGTACCGGGGTGTGATGACACCTCCACTGAGGGTCCTCTATCTCCTGCTCACTCATGTTCACTCATGTTTATCTCTGTCTCCAACAGTCCAGGAGGAGCCTCGCTTCCTTCCCTACATACGTAGAAGGTGAGTGCCGCGTCCTCGCTCCCGGGGCGGCGTAGAAGTTTGGACTGGAGGTCCTGCAGGACGGGCACGATGTTAGTCCAGCAGCAGGGAAGTTATTTATTTTAGCCGATCACCAGTAGGTATTTGGATCTGTGACTGACAGCTCTGCCTCAGGCTCAGGAGGAGGAGGAGTCAGGAACAAACTCAGGCTTTGTTGAAGTTAACCCAACAGCCAGCAGGTTAGGTTCAGAGAGTAAGTTACCGCTGTGACTGACTCCAAGCTTAACTAATCCCGCGTTAGGGAATGGAAAGTCCGGAGTTTAGCTCATCTTAGGCTTAACTAACTCAGAGTTTCCACGGAAACTGCTTTCCTGAAATACCCCCATGGTCTCTGAAGGACGCGGCCCCTGAATTGGGACACTGATAAAAGACACAGGTGCAACCAATCAGAGAGGAGAAGCGTAAAAGACGAGAAACAGGAAATTAACCAAATCCAAACCATGTGATCTGTTATGATGTGAGTCTAAAGTGGGCGGGGTCAAATGATCTATGTTAGATTGACCCCTCCATCCCTCCTCCCCTACAGTCCCAGGACCATGTGACCCAGAGGACCTGATCGATGGCATCATATTCGCCGCCAACTACCTGGGCTCCACCCAGCTGCTATCAGACAAGACGCCCTCCAAGAACATCCGCATGATGCAGGCCCAGGAGGCCGTCAGCCGCATCAAGGTCCACCTGTCCTGTCTGTCCATCTGTCTGTCTGTCCTGCCTGTCCATCTGTCTGTCTGTCTGTCCATCTGTCTGTCCTGCCTGTCCATCTTTGTATTGTTGTTAACAGTAAACATCCAACAGTCATGCTGTCTGTGAGCTCGTAGTTTCATAGTGATCCATGATGCTCCAGAACTCTACATCTGACATGGGATCAAGCTGATCTCTCGTGTCCCGTTCTAACTGGGTTCTAATCCATCTCTCTCTTCTGCTTTGTTGCATGTCTGGCAGACGGCCCAGAAATTGGCCCAGAACAGGAAGCAGGTACCTCAACTTGTCTCCTCTTGTTAGTGAAAGGTTGGGGATATGATCGGGACATGTTAGGGTCTTATTTGGGACATGTCAGTCACATGCTAGGGATATTTTGGGGACATGTTAGTGACAGGCTGGGGTCACGTTGGCGAAATGGCAAAGACAGGTTGGGGACTTGTTTGTGACATGGTAGGGAACAAGTTAAGCACATATCTGAGCCAGGATGGGGACATGTTTGGATAAATGGGTGGGTGAGTCATGACACGTTGGAAAATGTTAGTTCGGACTCAACAACTTGTTTCTACGTTGAAATGGTGTCTTCTGAAGGTCTGCTCCACAGTCGTGCGATGAATCCACTCTGAGTCAGTCCGAAGGTCAAAGTAGGAGGGATCATGTGATTTCAGGCTGATCATGTGACTTCAGGCTGATCACGTGACTTCAGGCTGATCACGTGACTTCAGGCTGATCACCTGACCTCAGGCTGATCACGTGACTTCAGGCTGATCACGTGACTTCAGGCTGATCACGTGACCTCAGGCTGATCACGTGACTTCAGGCTGATCACGTGACTTCAGGCTGATCACGTGACTTCAGGCTGATCATCTGACTTTGGGCTGATCAAGTGACTTCAGGCTGATCATGTGACTTCAGGCTGATCACATGACTTCAGGCTGATCAGATGCTTCCTGAAGTTGTGAGTGCGTTTAGTGATGCCGTCATGTGCCTGTATGTGTGCAGACCCCTGAAGGAGACCCTCAGCCCATGACTGAGGTGGATCTCTTCATCTCCACCCAGAGAATCAAAGTTCTCAACGCTGACTCACAGGTACGTCCTCTGACTCCGCCTCTAAACTCCACTCGGACCTTCATCTAAACATTCAGATGTTTTATTAGAGGAGTTTTATGGAACCCACAATCAAGTAGTCACATCCTGTATGGATTAAAGCAGATGAGCCTGGCTGATATAAGTTCTGGTTCTGACCACCAGGAGATCATGATGGACCACCCTTTGCGGACCATCTCCTACATTGCTGACATCGGAAACATTGTGGTTCTGATGGCACGGCGAAGGATGCCCCGACCCGACTCTCAGGAGAATGTGGAGGCGTCGGACCCTGACAGCAAGCGCCAGTACAAGATGATCTGTCATGTGTTCGAGTCTGAAGACGTGAGTCCAGCAGCGGCGGTACCCAGTCTGTACCATGACCTTTAACCTCGCTGACATGTCCTGTCCTCTAGGCCCAGCTCATCGCCCAGTCCATCGGCCAAGCCTTCAGCGTGGCCTACCAGGAGTTCTTGCGGGCCAACGGCATCAACCCAGAGGACCTGAGCCAGAAGGAGTACAGCGACCTTCTCAACACCCAGGACATGTACAACGACGACTTGATCCACTTCTCCAAGTCTGAGAACTGCAAAGACGTGAGTAGAGCTCAGAGGTCACAACGCCAGCTCATATGTCGCCGCCACACGGCGAGATACAATAGATACATACGGGTTTAATTCTGACGGATTTATTTTACTACTGACTCCGCCCACTGACCACAGGTGTTGATAGAGAAAGCTAAAGGGGAGATTCTGGGCGTGGTCATTGTGGAGAGTGGGTGGGGCTCCATCCTGCCCACCGTCATCATCGCCAACATGATGCATGCTGGTCCAGCGGAGAGGAGTGGCAGACTCAACATCGGAGACCAGATCATGTCCATCAACGGAACCAGTCTGGTTGGACTGCCGCTGTCCACCTGTCAGAGCATCATCAAGGTATGACGTCATTATGACATCATCACCTTCATGCTACACTATGTCACGCTCACGTCTCACCCTTATCTGATTCCTGTGTCTTACACTGTATCTCACCCCAACTCACTCCTGTCTCACCCTGTATCTCATCCCTGCATCTCACCTTGTATCTGACCCCTGTCTCACTCCGTATCTTAACCTCTATCTCACCATTATCTCATGCTTATCACCCTCTCACTCCGTATCTTAACCTCTATCTGGCCATTATCTCATGCTTATCACCCTTTCACTCCGTATCTTAACCTCTATCTCACCATTATCTCATGCATATCACCCTGTCTCACTCTGTATGTTAACTTTTATCTCACTCTGTATCTCATACCTGCATCTCACCGGATTCTCACCAGCTCATTAATTACTGTAAATTATACTGTACTGTAAATGGTAAACGATCAGCGCCAACCATCGATGACATCATATGTATGACATCATCCATCTGTAGTGACATGAACCAACTTTCCTCCTGAAGGCTCTGAAGAACCAGTCTCGGATCAAGCTGAACATCGTCAGATGTCCCCCGGTGACCACCGTACTCATCAGACGGCCGGACCTCCGCTACCAGCTGGGCTTCAGCGTCCAGAATGGCATTGTGGGTAATCTATAACCCCACAGGTCTCCTTACACTGATCCGGTCAAACCAACAGGATTGCTTGTGTCCCCTCAACAGATCTGCAGCCTGATGCGGGGGGGCATCGCTGAGCGAGGCGGGGTCCGAGTGGGTCACCGCATCATCGAGATCAATAGCCAGAGCGTGGTGGCCATGCCCCACGAGAAGATTGTCCACATCCTGTCCAGCGCTGTGGGAGAGGTGAGTGAAGAACGGAACCCGGTCCAGATCACAGAACCGTACCCCCTATAGTCTAGACCCAGAGTCCCTGGTTTCAGCAGCTTTAATGTCAGATATGGATAAATACTCAGAAAAGGGTTGATGGGGCGTCTGGATCAACTGCATGAGGTCAGAGGAGATCCAGAACCAAACAGAATCCTCTGATCCTGGTTCTGATCCAGCATCAAAAAGAATCATCTGAACCTGGTTCTGACACGTTTGTTGTTGTCTGTCTCAGATCCACATGAAGACGATGCCTGCAGCCATGTACCGCCTGCTGACCGCCCAGGAGCAGCCTGTTTACATTTAAGCAGACTTCACACACCTACTAGTGCCCCCCTCCCATGGACCGAGATTCTGACCTGCTGCTGACCTCTGACCTCACTGTCAGAACGCCGCCGCTGACTTCTTCCCCATCCCTTTGGCTTGTTCCTTTAGTCGTTGCTTCATAGGACCAAACTCGTGGCCATCGTCATCCAGCAAAACCCTCCAAGAAACCCGTCCCTGGAACCCCCCCCCCCCCCCCCCCCCCCCCCCCCCGTGGAGGTACAAACAGGAAGTGAGAGGGCAGTAGACTGGCAACTGAGCTGTGACTTCATCAGAAGTAAACATAAACATGTAAACATCAGAGCAGATGATAAATGGATAAGAAAAAAAAAGAAGAATGATCAACTTCCTGTCTCAGATCTCAACCCCTTCAAAGTAAAGGTCTGATTCTACCCTCCACATATATAACCACCAAAGATCCTACATCATCCACTGAGTCCAGGGAGAGCCCAGGATCGGTTTTTAGACTAGTGCAGCGATAGAGGGTTGTTAGTTCGAGTCCCTCATCCTCCCTGGAATGCCCTCTGGCCCCCCATTGACTGCTAGAATCTAGAATCTGGAGCGCCGCCCCTGGTGTCTCCACCTTCATTACAAACCCCTGAGACCCTCTCTGAGTTCAGAGTTCAGGGTTCAGCCTCTCAGCCGGCACGATTCCATAAATAGATCCCGCTGCTTCCTCCTCATCCATGGAGCTTGGCCTTACTGCTTCTTCCTCTTCTGAACCTTGATCTCTGTCCGGACCTCAAGTGTGCTCGGTGTGACTCCATCTTGAAACAGACCAGCTCATAGACGGACTCTGTAGACCACTATGTGAAGGTTCTATGTTTAGGTTTTGGTCCTTAGAACCTCTGAAGACTCTGAGAGGAACGTAGGAAACCGTGTGATCTCATCGTTGTTTGACCAGCTAGAGCACATCATCAATCTGTGTGGCGTTTCCCTCTGATTGCGCCAACCAGAAAACCTGGAAACTGATGGCGGTTAATTTCTTAGACACTCCTTCTGAATGTAAACGTAAACAGTCTGTGTCTACAAAATAAAAGCTTCTAAAAATACTGTAAAACTGCAGCAACATTTATTTATTGGTGAGCTTCTTCCTGTGATGCGTTTGTAGCAGAATATTTGTAACAGGAAGTACAACAAATAAAAAAAGCACCACTATACCTGAATGTTTGTGACAGGAAGTACAACAATAAAACATCTCTGTAGCAGAAAGTTTGTGACAGGAAGTACAACAATAAAACATCTCTGTAGCAGAAAATTTGTAACAGGAAGTACAACAATGAAACGTCCATGTACCAGAATGTAACAGGAAGTACAACAATAAAACATCTCTGTAGCAGAAAGTTTGTAACAGGAAGTACAACTATGAAACGTCCATGTACCAGAATGTAACAGGAAGTACAAGAATAAAACATCTCTATACCAAAATGTTTGTAACAGGAAGTACAAGAATAAAAGATCTCTGTACCAAAATGATTATAACAGGAAGTACAACAATAAAACTTCTCTGTAGCAGAATGTCTGTAACAGGAAGTACAACAATAAAACATCTCTGTACCAAAATGTTTGTAACAGGAAGTACAACTATGAAACATCCATGTACCAGAATGTAACAGGAAGTACAAGAATAAAACATCTCTGTACCAAAATGTCTGTAACAGGAAGTACAACAATAAAAACATCTCTGTACCAAAATGTTTGTAACAGGAAGTACAACAATAAAACATCTCTGTTGTAGAATGTTTATAACAGGAAGTACAACAATAAAACATCTCTGTACCAAAATATTTGTAACAGGAAGTACAACAATAAAACATCTCTGTACCAAAATGTTTGTAACAGGAAGTACAACAATAAAACATCTCTGTAGCAGAATGTCTGTAACAGGAAGTACAACAATAAAAACATCTCTGTACCAAAATATTTGTAACAGGAAGTACAACAATAAAACATCTCCGTTGTAGAATGTTTGTAACAGGAAGTACAAAAATAAAACATCTCTATTGTGCTTGCTGTGGTTTTTGCCTCATTAGTGGCGAGAGAGCAGCACCTGGACATGGTTGGAGGTGTTTTCTTTTTGGAGCAGAAGGTAAGTTGTCACATGATGGTATCGAATGTTTTGGAGCTAAAGCCACTTCCTGTTAACTTTAGCACTCCTGAACTTCACTGGTTTGTAAATGTTTTGTGGTGTTGGGTTGGACCTGGATAGAGGTCTCTGGAGCAGCTGGTGGTCGTTACTGCATTAATACCCGTAACGTCATGAAGACTCTGGGTGAGCTATCTTGTTTTTAGATGGTTCCACAGAAGAACTATTGAAAACAACAACCTTAAGATGCAGAGGAGGTGCCAAAGGTTAGAAGACTATTTATAAGGCTAACTTATATTTAATGGATGTTTGGGCATGTTGATCCACGCTGGGAGGAGCTGAAGGGCGGAGCATTAATAAATATTGCATTGAGTTGAATCCAAGGAGAAACCTCAGAGAAGATGAAGTTGGGCATGGAGCCAGAATCAGTTTGGATAACTAAAGTGTGGAAAGTGGTCATAACTAACTGGGAAAGTTCAGTGGGCCTCTCCTCCTCTCATTCTGAGGTTCTGAAAGGAACCCCGGCAAATTTCTTGCTGATTGAGAGTGTAGCAGATACCTGAGGCTGGCAGGATGGAGATCCTACAGTCGCGTGTTCTGACCGGGAAGGTTCAGGAGATGTGTTCAGCGCCACTAGACAGCGTGATTGAGCTAAGCATCAATGAAGTCAGCTGTTCTTCAGGTTCCTGAGATGATTCCTGAGATGATTCCTGAGGTGGTTCCTGAGATGCTTCCTGAGGAAGTTCTTGAGGTTGTTTCTGATGTGGTTCTTAAGGTGGTTCCTGAGAAGGTAACTTAGATGGTTCCTGAGGCATGTCCCTGAGGTAGTTACTGAGGTGGTTCTTGGGGTGGCTCTTCTCTTCTCAGAGAAGTCTGGTTCTGGTGTTCAGACAGAACTTCCCAGAGGTCTTTGCAGCACGTATTGTGACAGGGGCTGGGGCTTCTACTGCTGTTGAACCTGATGGGTTGAGGTTTACCTTCATGAAGGAGGTGTTGGAGACTTAAGTCCTGGAGGCAGAGGTGAAGGACACGGTTGTCCTTGACAACAGTCAGCTGATGAGGAAGTCGTTGCTGTCTGGTGAGTTTGACCAGTTTTCAAATTGTAATTAAATTCCATAAAGTCGTCTCATGATCAGTCAGGACATTCGGGGGACAGGAAGACGTGTGACTTCTCAGAACATTACAACCTCTCACAGGTGTCACCCTAAGAAGGTCATCGACCTTCACCTTTACACCCAGAACCTGCTGCTGATGAACGGCTGACTCATCTCAGAGACCGCAGTCATCAGCAAGAACAGCATCCAGCCTCAGAAGACAACAACACTTTGATACTGACGGAGTCAGGGATCTGATGAGATCTGGTGAGATCTGGTGAGATATGGTGGAATCTGGTGAGATATGGTGGAATCTGGTGAGATATGGTGGAATCTGGTGAGATATGTTGACATCTAATGAGATGTAATGTGATCTGGCGAGTTCAGATGAGATCCAGTGAGTTCTGATGGGATCCGTTTGTTGAGATCTTATGAGATCTGGTGATATCCAAAGACACCCGGTGGGATCTGACGACATCTGGTTAGATCCGATGACATCTGGTGAGATGTAAAGAGATCCAGTGAGATCTGATGACATCTCATGAGATCCAGTGTGATCCGGAGAGAGATTGAATGGGATCTGGTGGGATCTGATTAGATAAGGTGACAATTTGAGCGATGTGTTGAGATCTAATGACATATGGGGAGATCTGACGGGATCTAATGATATAAGGTGGGATCTGATGAGATGGGGAGAAATCAGCTGAGATTTAATGAGATCTGGTGAAATCTGGTAGAATCCGATTAGATCTGATGAGATCTTTACACTCATTTTCTGCTTTTCAGATTAAAATTTAAAACTGCTTCCTGTTTGAATCGACACATCTGACTTTTTTCTTTTACCTCTGACACGCTTTTTTATTAGATTTAGCAGAATAAAACATATTTTAGAATCTTCATTAAGCATCAAACACACACATGCACACACACAGACACACACACACACACACACACACACACACACACACACACACACACACACAGAGCATAGATCTGTATTGCCCCCCCCCCCCCCTCCCTGTGGTTTTCCCTTATAGCACTGTCTCCCTGAAGACTCCGATCAGGCTGTGAGGCCGTTCAGGAGGTTCTTGGTGGGTTCTGCTCCGTGAAGCCGCTCTTGATCCCGCCCTCCTCCCTGCTTTTCTACCGGTTCCTCGCGGGTAATGAGAATCGATGGCGGCGCAGGTGAAGGAGCTCAGATCGCCGCAGCTCTGAAGGTGCAGCAGGCCGGGTCTTCTTCTGGGGGGGCGAGGGAAAGTCTGGGAGGAGGTTCCTGCTGGATGCTGATCCGGAGGTTTTGGTTGACTGGGACCCGTCTTTGAGTCTGAGAAGACCTGAATGCAAACAGGAAGATCAGAATATAGCACCAATCCAAAGTGTTTGTTTTTGATGGAGGTCAAAGGTCAACAAACCTCAGACCCTCTGATGATTAATGAGAACACAGAGACCTTCATGTGAACACTGCTCAAGAACATCAGAGGAACCCTGAACCTTCCCAGTCCGACAGGTGTCAGTCCAACTTCCTGGATCGCGATCAGTTAAGCCTCTGGGATCTGGTACAATCAAACTTCTGGGATCTGGATCAGTTAAGCCTCTGGGATCTGGATCAGTTAAACTAATCAGAAATGTCTAAGCGATTCTGAATCAGTTTCAGCTGCTTTGGTGAAAATGGAAGCGGCACCAGATGGGCCGCAGACGCAACAGCAGGACAACCACCAAAAAGGTTCTAGGACATTTCTGATGGTTCCTAACTAATTTTTCTGTAATTTGACATTTGGCTGGTGTCCTTTTCTCTTCCGGTACCATGATGTTTTATCTGCAGCACCATTCAGGTTTACAGAGTAGTCCAGCTCCTCCAGAACTTCCAAACCGTCAGAAGAAGGTCTGCTGTGTCTCCCAACACAGTCTGTAGAACGTGTAGGAGACACCAGGACCAGGAGAGGTCCGTGGAAGGACACAACCAGCAGTACACCAGGACCATCTGCTCAGAGTGAGGAAGACCAGGAGGAAGTAGATCCCTACAAAATTATCTCCAGCAGCTACTTGTGTGATGTGTCCTACCAGACTGTCAGAACCAGACCCCATTAGGGTGGCATGTGGGTCCAACGTCCTCTAGTGGGACCATACTGTCTCCATCAGTATGTTCATGGTTCTGGTCTCCATCTGTGGGTCCATGGTTCTGGTCTCCATCAGTGGGTCCATGGTTCTGGTCTCCATCTGTGGGTCCATGGTTCTGGTCTCCATCTGTGGGTCCATGGTTCTGGTCTCCATCTGTGGGTCCATGGTTCTGGTTTCCATCAGTGGGTTCATGGTTCTGGTCTCCATCAGTCGGCCCATGGTTCTGGTTTCCATCAATGGGTTCATGGAGTTCTCTTAATGTTTTTGAGCAGTGTATTATGGGATGGCTCCCAGATGGACTGGGATAAACTGGTACCTGTTCGATGTAGCTGGCGCAGCGTACCGCCTCCTCCATGTGCTCCTGGTCAGACTGCAGGACGTTCCGGATGCTGTCCACCAGCTCCTGGACTTCGGGGTTCAGGCCCTGCGCCGCTGGCTGGTCCAGGATTTTCTGGACCAGCTGCTGGGTGTGCCTGTAGCTCTGATAGTCCACCATGGAGGAGGGGCGGGGCCGGCGCGGCGTCCTGCCTCTTC
Source organism: Lophius piscatorius (assembly GCA_009660295.1). Classification (NCBI taxonomy): domain Eukaryota; kingdom Metazoa; phylum Chordata; class Actinopteri; order Lophiiformes; family Lophiidae; genus Lophius; species Lophius piscatorius. Next base: position 37,494 of record VRLP01004780.1, read on the forward strand.
GCAGTGTGACGTGAGCTTGAGTTTGGGAGGTGAGGGTGGGCTGAGATGTTTGTGTGGAGGAGTCCGTGGTCTGAGGAGGAGGAGCCTCATGGCTGCTCTGAACTAGAGAGATGAAGAAGATGATCCAGAGTCAAGCCGGTTTAAACAACAAAAACAAGTCTTTATTTATGTCAATCATCCTGACCCTAAGCATTAAATCCATCAGCGTCAGATGATGATCATACAGGAGGACCATCTTCTCTCGGCTCATGTCCTCCATCCTATCTTCAGACGCTACAACCTCATATCCTGTTTCACCCACTCACATCATGTCATTTTTTCTCTTTCAGCCAATCCTCTGTGACCTTCACTCTCTCTCCTCTACCGCCTCCTCCAACCCCTCCATCCCCCACCTGACCATCTCCAACCACATGAGGAGCTACCTGATGTAAATCAGTGGGAGGAGCTAAAGGCTGGTCTCTCCTCTCATTCCAGAAAAAGATATGGTTAGAGTGTCTAACCTTTAGCGCTGATGTCCATCAGAACCGGGTCACTGTTGGAGCGGCGGACCCTGGCTCTCCTCTGTGGGATCAGAGCTGGAGCGTGTTGCAGCAGATCAGCTCGCGATGGCGAGGGACTCGTGTCTAAAACAGAAGGGCGCCATTAGAACAAGAGGCGGAGCCTCAAACATACCCATGATGACATCACACTGAAGATGGCTGACTGATCCAAACCCTAAAGGATCAGGTTCGGTTTCATTCAGGTTTTACGCCAAACACAAAATCATTCAGACCATTCCTGTCCCCCCCCATCAACCAGAACATTACAACCACCTGCCTCATATTATGAAGATCCTCTTTTTACCACCAGAAAAGCTCAGTGTGAACTCACAATGTGTTCTGATTCATTACTACCAGAACCAACTTCAACATCTTCAGCAGTTTGTGCGACAGTAGATCTTCTGTAGAATCAGATAACATTGCCATCCCACCCACTGACAGGTTTCCTCGGTAACCAGGTGTTCACTATTAGTCAGTGGTTATAATGATATGGCTGATGATGTTTCCACACAGGTAGAGAACGGTGGTGAAGCAGCCAGTAAGTACAGCCTGATGAGGAAGATACAGGACATTTGTTCCTACCTGGACCAGAGGCTGCAGGTGGGGAGGGGGTGGGGTCAAAGGTCACTTCTGTCAGAGCCATTTCTATGTGCTGAAACAGACGGTAGAACTTTTATTATTATTATGGAACTTTCTTGTCGCCCCTGCAGATCCTTTTTGTTAATGTGGAACTTTTTCAAACTTTATACCCCCGTCAGCGTAGGCCTAATTTATATTTTTGCTTTTGAAATGTTTTCTAGTTCAGAGTCCGGCTTCAGTCTCACCTGGACAACAGGTGACCTCTGACCCTACCTCTGTGACCGGATGGGTGGAGCCTCCAGCAACTGCCTCATATGGCGGTGGGGGGTCTGACGGACAGAAGACCTCTACCCCTTTGATGGGTGGCGCCCCGTAGGCGTGAGGGTGAGGAACCACGTTGTCCCCCAGCATCCTGGAGCGGGTCAAACAGAGAGTGGTCATGTGATGGCAGAGCTGATGATGTCATCTGTAACTAGTTAGCGTGTGTGTGTGTGTGTGTGTGTTACCGGCGGGCCAGGCGTGGTGTGTATGAGTAGAAGGTGGAGAAGTAGGAGGGGGGAGGGGCTGGTGGCACAAACTCATCAGGGTCCTGGACAGGTGCTGGACCCCCTCTTTCCTCCAGCGTGGCTCTGGGCTCGTCCTATCAGAGAGCAGAGACCCGTGACATCACACACAGGGTCAGTGTTTGGTCACATGATGAAAACCTGCTGTTCCAAAGTAACAATCTGATGGTTCTGATTCGGACATTTCCAAAGGTGTATACATCAGTCTTGGTTCTGATCACTGACACAAACGGTCTTAATTACAAATCAAAATATTTCATTCGGTACTTTGAGGTAGACTTTTGGATGAGAGGTTCGTAACGCAGGTAAGACCCGCTGACTTAAGGGACCAATCAGAGCCTGTGATGTTCTAGATGAGGGTTGATTCTACCTGAGCTGAGGTTGGGAGACAGGGTGGAACCAAACATGGTTTCAATGATTGAACCTGAACTGGACCCAGCCTCCGGTTTGATCTACCTCCCTGTTCAGTCATTAGATGTTCCTGTGATGTAATTCCTAGTTCTTCTGGATCTGAGAGATCATCTAGTCCTCTCTGTGGGGTATGAGGTGATGGCAGTCATGTAATCCTACCATGCAGGAGGTTCTGGTCCTGGTGGTGAAGATCTGCAGGTACCGGAGGGCAGCAGCCATCAGACAAACCGCTGTGGTCAGAGCGTTCAGAGCACACAGAGCAAACAGGACCTTCTGGGAGAGACCAGGACCAAGGAGACCAGATCTAACAAAAAACGCATTATCTGTGTGTGTGTGTGTGTGTGTGTGTCTGGCGTACCTTCAGCATGATCCTCATGGTGCTGCAGGAAGGAGCAGGGTGAAGCTCCAGCAGCTTCTCCTCTGGGCAGTCAGAAGGGGGGGAGACGGCGCAGCAGTAACACACATCTCCAGTGTCAGTCTGGAACACACACACACACACACACACACACATTAAACCACGTTCTTCCTTTTCAGGATTTGAAGGGGGCGGAGCCTATTCTAGAGTCAGGGTTCATCCTTGACAGAATGACACTTCATCACATAGAGACAAAAAAACAGTCACAACTATGAAACATTTAGAGTCACCTATGGAGGTGGGCGGAGCCAGAGGGAACCATGCAGACATGGGAGGTAAATGCTGACCCAAACGGGTCGACTCTCACAGAACTCTTTGGATGATTTATACATGAATGCCAAGAACCCATATCTTATTTTGTAGATTAAAAACATGGACTGAGCTTTTTGGTACCAGACTAATAGAATCAGTCCCTCTTCCAGTCCACTAGAGGGTGCTGTAGAGTTTGGTACCAGAATAACATGTAACATGAATGTCCCATTACAGGTTGATGTGGGTGGAGCCTATTGTCTGTTCTCAGCATTCATTATGTTTGTGTTTGTACAGTTTTTCGGAAACTGGATCCGGGCGAGACGGATCAGTACCACCAGACACCAAAGGGGGCGGTGTAGCTGTAAAGGACCTGACAATGTCTGCGGACACAACCAAGGCGAAAAGAAGTGAAGCAAAATCCTAAAAATCTCTCTGCCCGCCTGTGGCGATGACATCACTGCCTCGCTATGACATCATCACAACTTCTGCAGCTACGCTTAACTCTACGCTGCCCTCTGGTGGACAAATCACCGTCCTTCTACAGGACGGCTGTCAGTGATGATGGATGCTGCGACAGACAGACAGACTGATGGATTTTTTCTACATGTTTATGTTTTTTGTCATAGATTGCGACACGTGGGCATCTGATGACCGATGCAGTCACTCCGCAACTTCTCAGAAGGAAAACAGGATGGTGACGGAGAACAAAGACAGGAAAAACAAGAAATGAGGAAAACCAGACAGAGACAAACAGGAAGTGACCTCACCAGTTGGCAGCTGGTCATACTGGACACCAGCTGGGCTCCCTGGCAGCAGAGGATGAAACCAGCCAGATTGAGGAGGACACAGACCACAGAGAGGAGGACAAACACATTCACCTGGAGATGGAGGGGACGGGAGGGGTGGGTGGAGGTTGAGGTGGAGAAGGAAGATGGATTATTATGGAGAAAAAAAACAAAATGTAATAAAGATGAAGATTCAAGAACCGGTGGCATGGCCGATCTTCATCTCTCTGCATCATCAGTGTAAAGCTCAATCCTACCGGACCACCGAACCAAAGACCAGATCACGGTCCAACCAGACCACCAGGGTCAAACCAGACTGAGATCCTACCAGATCATTGGACCAAAGACCAGACTGGGTAATTCTGGTTCTTGTTCAGCAGATACTTCCTCTCTTCCCGTCTCCTACAGAAATCAGGCTCCATCAGAAGATCCATTAGTGACCACTGCACTGCGAAGAACTTTGGCTCTAGGTGGCCTCTGGTTCTGATCCAGGTTCTCCTTACTCTCAGATGTTCGCTGTCATCTTCTCTCTGAGGTTCTGTGAGGACCTGGGTTCCTGGAATGTTCCATTCAGCTCACAAACTCCTAGTTCTTCTCAGAAAAGCATCTTTATTCTGAATCTTAGATCTTTCCTGACCCCTGACCTTCACAGACTGTGGTTAGTAATCTACGGAGTATCTCACTGCTGATGATCTAGAAACACAGAAGCCACCCATCCAGCATCCTGGTGATTGGTCAATACCCCGATCAATCTGTCCCACCTCCAACCTCCTCCGGGAGATCTGGACCTGATCTAGAAGACATCTGCATCTTCTACATGGGAAGACCAGCGGACCATACAACTCACGACAGTGCGGTAAATACACCAGCGATGAAGATGGAGGCCACGCCTCCACCCGCAGATTTCCAGCGTGAAGAACTGAGGTCATGTGACTCACCAGCAGCAGCATGGGCCGCCTCCACGTCGTCAGGCCGACAATTCCTGACAGGATGACCTGGAAACACGTGAGAAAATCGTAATCATTCATTCATTCATTCGTTCGTTCGTTCTCAGTAACTGCTTATTCTGTTCTGTTCGGGTCGCGGGGGCTGGTTCAGGTGGTAAAACATGGAAAACTAACTATTACTCGCTATAACACTGAAATACTAATTTAATTTTTGTAAAGTAAATACTATTAACATAGTAACTATGGTGTGGGTTCCCGCCACTGTGGCATAGTTGTTCATGCTCTCTGTACATACTATGGCGAGGATGACCTATGACCCCCAGAGTCACCTTCAAATCATCTCTAGAAAACAAATAAGATAGGTATAAAATGCAAACTATTAAATGGCAACTCCCACTCATCGTGGTTAATATAAAGGCTGGTGTATGACGTAAGCGGCATGTTTCCATGGAAACCAGACAAACATCTCATCAAACAAACAAACAGCGACAGTGGGGGATGATGATGTCACTACTAATTAAAAACCAACAAACTTAGAGGCATTAGTCTGTGAGGTTATCAATTACTTTGCCACACGGGCGCAAAGACTTTCTTCACTAACTTTACTTCTCTTCTTTCATCGTCATTGTGTCTGCATGTTTGTGCTTGAATCTGGACAACACCGCCCCCTGTGGTCTGCGGTGGTACTGCTGCGTGACATGCGTAAAAATGAACGGAGAGAACTGATGGTAGCCTTCACCTCCAAACTCAAATGATTGATTGAGTGATAGATTTTTCCTGATTTAAAGCTAATAAATATTTAACCATAAACCTGATACATGATGGAGAGTTTAACCTTCTCTGTACATATTTCATAGGTAATTATTTATTTTATTATTTTTTGAAGGTGTTGCTATATTAGATTTATTTAGAAGTTGCTATAATTAGATTGCTTTATTAGTTATCATTTATCATATATATTTTTTTAATTATTTATCAGATTATTGTACTTGTTGTTTAGATATATTAGATTGTGTTGTTGGTTATTATTACTTGTGTATTAATTGGTTGATGTTTTTTTTAAATTTTTTTAAATTTGATTTCATCTTTATTTATTCTCAAAGACTGTGAATCTCTGCAGGAGTCCCGTGATTGTGAAGTCTGAATTTTTTCTAACAGTTCAGTTTCTATGGAAACCATTAATTTACTTGTTTCTGACGTCATTTCCGCCCCGTCTGCCGCTGAGATCCACTAATGTTCAAAGATCGTATATATTTATTTCTATACAGTGAGATCCGGATCAGAGCCGCGGACTCACCGAGCACGCCCCCCAGAAGGGACAGGACCTCCGGACGGGGGGGGAGCCGCTGAGGGACAGAGCTCCGAAGGACAGAGCCACCATGGAGCCGCCGAGCAGCAGCTGCAGCAAGCCGAGGGAGAGCAGCGGCCGGCGGGGCAGCAGCATCAGAGACGCCCCGGTGGAGGGCCTGGAGGAGGAGGGGGCCCGGTGTCGGTGAGGAGATCCGGAAACCGGACAGCAGGATCCCGGTAAAACGACCGGGAGAGACATCCCGACCCACAGGAGCGGAGAAGAGGGTCTGTTCTCATAGAATACAGACCGGATCCTTCCTGGTGGTCCGGGATACGGCCATGATGGAGACCTTTAAATAGCAGCCGGGTCCACTTTCACGGGGAGGGGTGCATGGGAAGGGAGGGGGGGATGGGGGGCGGCATATAGACAGGATAGAAATACACCACTCCGAAATAAAGTTTACATAAAGCCTTAAATAGGGAGCCCACACTGAAAAACTGGAACCAATTCCGTCCATCCAGCCACCCCACCACACTTTATCAGATCCAAATGATCTGGTTCAGATTATCTGATTCCGATCGTCTGGTTCACATATCTGGTCCACGATACCTGATGTAAATCTGTCATAAAACCAACAGACACACCCACATCTGACATCACTGCTTTAGGCTCAGGTGGGGGAGGATTCCGGAATAAACTCCGAGTTTGTTGAAGGAAACCTGCCAGCAGGCAGGTTAAGTTCACTGGGTCACCATGGTAACTGACTCTGAGTGAGTTTTTCTTAACTCGCTTTCTGGAACAGGAAACAGAGTTTCCCTCATCTCAGGTTTAATGTAGTTTCCTTCAGCTCGGGTTTAATAAACCCAGAGTTCCCCTCATCTCAGGTTTAATGTAGTTTCCTTCAGCTCAGGTTTAATAAACCCAGAGTTCCCCTCATCTCAGGTTTAACGTAGTTCCCTTCAGCTCAGGTTTAATAAACCCAGAGTTCCCCTCATCTCAGGTTTAACGTAGTTTCCTTCAGCTCAGGTTTAATAAACCCAGAGTTCCCCTCATCTCAGGTTTAACGTAGTTCCCTTCAGCTCAGGTTTAATAAACCCAGAGTTCCCCTCATCTCAGGTTTAACGTAGTTTCCTTCAGCTCAGGTTTAATAAACCCA